>JAUTYZ010072663.1:0-18273 GCA_032273725.1 Panulirus interruptus | reverse complement strand
TCTACTTTTTATAAGTCCTTCCAGAAAAGTTTATCATAGATTCTCTTTAATTTTTCCTTCTAAGATCATTTGTTTTTCAATTAATTATATATAACATCTGTTAACTTTCTGTTTAGGACTATATATTCTACCTTTTTTGTCTTCCAATTATCACTGTTTTTAATCATATTTAGTTTCTTCAAAACTGTTATTTTTTTCTCCACCATCTTAAATTTCTACTTCACCATGCTTTACCTTTTTTCTCCACAACCTGTACACACAGTGCTTATGTTATGTATAGGCTTCATGGAAGTCTATGATAATGCATTCTTAAATTGCCTCTACATAACCTCAACCAAACTTTGAGCAGTTGCACATTTGCAGATCTGAGACTCAAAAAATCAATGTCACCAAAAATCTGGTTATTTTTACTGATGAAATATATAATTTCAAAAAACTAGGAGCATGCAGTGTTAGTTTTCAAAGTAGTCACTTCAGTTGTTTGGTGCTATGGACCCCAGTGTTTACACAGGCACATTACACCATTTGGAGCATGTGACTAGTGTTTTCTTGTACGTTTGTCTGTTGATCCAAGTGCTGGAACAAGTAAGTGGTGTTCTTGTGTATGTATTCCACACTCGCAAGTGGACACAGATCATATGAGGATCATAAAGAGTCATAGCAAGATAAATTTCATAAAGAAGGAAAATGGACAGGAAATTTTGGTGGCATTAGAAACGAAGGAATTGATGTGAATGATGTATACATATGTAGATTGTTTAGTGGGAAACGGAGCTTGAATGCATAGATCCTTAAGATGAAATTAATCTCGACATCATAGGCAGTCAGCACTAGATTAAGAAATATGAATTACTTGGAAACTCTTTTGAAGGACAAGAAAGGAAAGAGAAAACAAGATAGGATAAGTGCTTTAATGACAAATTCTAGTTCCAAGAGGTAATGAGAAACTATGGACCATTTTAACATTATAAATGCTGAGGAAAAAGAAACTGAACAAGTCTGTAGTGAAAAAAATGTGGGAACAATTAAGATGGTGAAAGAAGCATTTAGCATAGTGACACAGAGTGGTGGAAAGTTTTTTAATCGGGGATAAACAACAGAAATTTTACTATCTGTAATGAATTATGAGGTCTGCCAGCTTGAGATATCTTTGTATGTCAGTGGTCATATCCTTCCTCTGTTGGATGTGACGGGGTATCTTTGTGACCCATAGCTAAGTGCAGAAGTGATGCAGATGTATGTCCATAAGACAAAGTAATTTATATAAAGAAATATTTTAATTCATCCATGCATACTTTTTGTAGTATTTTCCTGCATAGTATATCATACTACCTTTATTAATTGGAAGTTTATCTTAACAGTGTATACAATTGGCATCCGTACAGCTGATTATTCTCCCGAAGTAGAAGCTCAGCTGAAGATAAAAGGAGCAGACTTTTATCGAACAAACCGTGGGGGTCTCATAACCTTCCATGGGCCGGGACAGCTGGTGGCTTACCCCATCATACACTTGTCATCTTTCAATCCGGGTATTAAGTGGTATGACCCAGCTGTGTTCCTTTATCACTAAATTGCTAAGTGTTTATTGATCATATATATTTAAGTTAGAGATTCAGGATTATCTAGTCTTTTCTAGCATTAACAACAGAGTAATGATCTTAGACTTGACAGCTGTTGATTGAAGTGAAAGTTTCTTGTTATTATATAGTATTGTTCCCCTTCTATCTTTCGTTATGTTTCCCTGCATCCCCAGCTCTATTTTCCCCATATGTATACAGACCTTTTCACTGATTTTCATTTCTCACTGCAAACAATTGATAACTGCTTTGCTTTCGGTATTGTCAAACCGCCATCAAGAATTCTGCAGTTGTTTTTAGCTTTCCTAATAGGTCTTTGATATTTAGAGCGAATTAGTATTGAAAGTGTATTTTGAACATTGTGTATACACCTTATTTTGAGTACAAAAAAGAGCGGAGTATGATATAGAGAAAAACTTTTGAAAAATACATCTTTTGAGTGTAAAAGAATGAATTTATGGTAAGGTTAGTGAGTTAAGAATATTGGAGTAACATGTGACAGTGTTTAGGGGAGATTCTTCATCTACTGTTATAGTGTCTTTATGGAAAACAGCACATGCAAAATATATAGGTATAATACTATGTACCTGTACTCTGAAAGTACTAACAGCATTATTTTCTTACATGTTATTGTAATGTAATTTAGTTTGCTGACTTTTACTTTATTCCCAGGTATGTATGTGCACTGCAGCAAACTGTCATACGCACATTAAGGATTTTAGGTATTACAGCACACACATCACCTCATACAGGGGTTTGGGTTGGTGACAATAAGATATGTGCAATAGGTAAGTGAATTTATCAACTCATTTCAGTTTTGAAAGAATTCAAGAAATGTGTGAACTACAGTCTTACACTGAAACAGTATTAGCAGCATTTTGTTCCATATTTTTTGGACCAGAAATTGATAAAGTAGATGTCGGTATTTTTTCTACTTACAGTAGTACATCTGCCTTCTTATCGTCTAACACTTTCAACATTTAATCTGGGACTTAAGTAGACTCATAACTTGAAGAAAATTCCACCTCTGATGGTAGTGTTGCCTGCATAGCATGGCAGATACAGGTATCGATTTGCCCATTATCGTTACCATTCGCGCATATGTTAGTATGTTGTCAGGAGTTACACCTGTATATTAACATTGGTCATAACTTGAAAAGTCTAGATCAGATACTCATGACACTTTAGAGTTATTTTTCACCATCTAAAGAATTGAGTGGTAAAATACCAATAACTTTAATATGGAATTTTCTTGAGTTAGGCTGTTATAATAAGGTTTAACTTGGGACTTGACCTGGCTCATAGTTTGAAGAAAGTTCCACCTTTGGAACTTAATACATATGTTTTTAATACTTTGCAAACAATATTTCCACCCATTCTTATTTCACTCTCAGTAACTTTTGCTGCTATGTAGGTAATGCAAGAGTTCATTAGAATCCCATTATAGCTAAGCTATTCAATGCACAATCAGTACACTTCAAAATCTGCAATAATTCTCTATGTTATACACAGGATTTTGTGTATGCTATATTTGTTAGAGCAAATCTTTTTTCTTCTTCAGGTATCCAAGGACGTCATGTAACTACACATGGTTTAGCATTAAACTGCAACATAGATTTATCTTGGTATGATAACATATTACCATGTGGAATTCCTGATAAAGGTGTAACAAGTGCCACACAAGAATTAAATAGGAATGTAACAATAAGAGAAGTCGAGCCATATTTTCTTAAGTCCTTTGCTGAAGTATTTCAGTGTAGCGTTGTTATGACTTGACCTAGAGTGACGTAGGCTGATTGAAGAATAATGATTGACGATATGTTTCCAATTAAAAATTAAAAACAAAAAGCCCAGTAATAAAATTTGATTTCTGTCTGTTATTTCGTACTTTTTTATAGTAACTGGAACATTTTTAAAGATTTTTTTTAGACAAAAACTAGATTTATATATTCTTTGGTAAGTATCTGGTACATGCAGTAGAAATATGAAAATGTAAACAAATGAAAATTATTATTAAAGAATGTCCTCTGATGGTGTCACATTTTAAGATTATATAGACTATGTTGGGTATTACTTATAATTTGAAAGTACGATTTCTCAGTTTCTTCTGTAAAAGCCTTGAAAATCTACTTAGAAGCATTTTTTTGAAATTTTCCTAAGGTATTTTTACATGGTATTGAAGAATGACATCCATTCAGTGTACCATGTATTAAAGGGTAACATATAGTGAAGGATAGTATGAATTTACAAGTGGTAAAGTTTGAGTGATATTCATATACAACAAATTAAAATTCATTCCTCTTCAGGTTGTGAAAATGTAAGGAAAGTTAATGGAAAAATATTCATTGTTATGGATTGGTAATATGCTAGAATTCTGATTAGGTCAATGGGGTTTAAAATATTTGCATAGCTCTTATGTGGAGATCAAACACAGCAGTGTAGGATGTATATATAGTAGTTTGTCTAAACTCTGTAAAATACTTAAATAAAAATTCAAGTAATGTATCTGCCTTTTTTACCATCATCTTGTCTTTCATATAAATCTACAATGTGAATAAACAGAGTTATTATGCCATTTACCACTGATAGGAGTGGCATTCATAATATTTTCTGTCATAAAGAAATAGAAAGTTCGAAGACTTTTCAGTGCTAGCAATATATGGGTCAGCAAGTCTACAGATTCTAAATTTCACTGTTTTTCAAATGTGATTTGTTGATAAGTCATTCGATATTTTGCTGTGTTAGTTAAATGTGGGTTGGGAATTCAACTGATTTCCTGTTGTCTTAGAGAAATATGCATGAAAAACATCACAGGCTTTTTCTGATGTTAGTGAAACACGGGTTTGTACGACATTAGAGTTCTCTGTTGTGCTGATGAAAAATGTTTGAAAGTCAGTCTTTTTGTTGTTTCAGAAGAATGAGGGTTGCTGTCTCAATGTTTTTTACTTTGTTGGTGAAATTATGGTTGGTAATTTTGTAGGCTCTGTTGTTAATGAAGTGTGGGCTGAATAAGTCCACAATCATTTTGTTTCGAAAATATGGGTTTGCAGGTCTGTAGAAGCTTTTGTTAGTGAAGGTAATGTTGGAAAGTCCTAAACATTTTATGTTTGCAAAGTATGGTAATGAAAGTCCATAAACTATTTGTTACTTTAGGGAAGTCTGTTCAGTTTTTTATGTTAGTTAAATATGAGTTAATAAATCAATAGAATTTTTGTTAAATTAGTGAGATGTGGATTAGTATGGTTATAGAAAATATTGTACAGGTAAAATGCAGCTGGTAATTCACACACTGAAAATTATTGTGAGGATAGCAGGTGGCTGGCATCTGGGGGTTGGATATTGGATTTTTTTTTTCTATGGAATAATTCTGGCTCTTTACCTATCATCTCCACCACCACAGGATTACATAAAAAGAAAGTTAGGGGCAGGTGTTACATAATTAACTCCAAAAACACGTGAGTGATGGGGACAACTCCTGTGCTAGTTTCCCTCCTTATATAATTCTGCTAAAATCACTGTCACTTACTTCTTCACATTTCTCATGTTAATCTTCTTCACTTTCCACACCAAGTGAAACATATGAGGTGTGCCTTCTCAAAGCTTGTGTCATCCAACAGTTTACATATTTTCCACTGGGACACTATGATCACATGACCTGCAGGTCAATGGCCATACAACTATATACTGGTGGTTGAAGGAGTACTGAGGAGAGCGGAATTTTTCCAATGCCTTCCTGGAGGTGAAGGAGACCTCCATAGGCTGCCAATGGTTCGATAAATTAGCTGGATATATAAACGGGTGGGAAAAGTTAAATTGTCATGCAACACTGGAAGCCCTCTTACAAGGATTGTCAAATGACAATGTTAGCAGTTTAAGGGTTAACATGAAGATAAACAACATACTGCATGGATAAACCACACTAGATAATAATTATACCTATACATTGCACTCATATATTGTATTAGTATCATAAATCTCATAAGAAATACACCAAATTTCAAGTAATTTCACAAAAAAGATTAGTGATATCTACACACAACAAAACACATGGTAAGACAGGTGACAGTGATGCAAGAAGGGCTGATGGTAGGGCTATTTGCCAATCAAACATTCATTTGCAAGCATCAACCAATTAGTGCTCAGTTTTCCGATTGAGAAGCTGCAGAACATTGATGCACCCACTCAGACAAAATGTCCACAACCAGAGTCATTTTTTTTCTCACCCCTGTAAACCAGACGAGAGCAGGTCTTCAAAATGTCTGGGTTATAGAGGATCCAGCATACAGAACATCAAGGTCTGGTAGGATATGCTGTGCTATAGAGCACACTAATGCTATATATCACACTAAAATCAGCATAAGAATAATTTGCAAAAACGTATTTGTAAGTTGCAATCTTTATTCAAAAATGGATAAGTTTTTGTGACTAAGAAAATACAGAGGACCCATGCAGAATGAT
This sequence comes from Panulirus interruptus, assembly GCA_032273725.1. Classification (NCBI taxonomy): domain Eukaryota; kingdom Metazoa; phylum Arthropoda; class Malacostraca; order Decapoda; family Palinuridae; genus Panulirus; species Panulirus interruptus. The sequence continues at coordinate 12,238 of JAUTYZ010072663.1, read as the reverse complement.
GGGGTTATGTTCCTGGTGAGCTGTCATTCTATTGGAACTGAAACCCATGTTATAGAGGTTACATTCCAGACCAAAAATTTCTCCAATTTAACTCTCATATATGGACTCTATCCAAAACATCTTAACATAAAAATACCATACTCTGTCATGATATAAATTAGACTCTGATTCAGCAACTTTTGCCATTTCAAGGATAAATAAGACAATCTTTAATAATTATTTCTGAGAGTGCTGCTGATGGACTGAGAAAGGTAATGGTGGTGTGGGATGGGGGTGAAGTGAATAGTTTGTCAACCCTTCCAGAGTAAGTCTATTCATTTCAGCGTGTGATATTTATAATGGTTGATGTACTTGGCCATTATAATGCCTATTTTATCAAGTTAGGTAGATCTCACTTATATGGCACATTAAGAATATGAAAACTTAGTGTTCCTTATAAGGTGACTGTCAGTGGCTGGAATATGAAAAACTTTACAATACACTGAAATAATACATTATTAATTGAAAAGAATATTAAAAAAATATGAATTTTCTTCAAATCTGTTGCTTTTGTGAAAACTTAATTCTATTCTATGATTTTGTACACTAATTCTCAGACAATGCTACCATGAAACATCACTCTGTGAACCGTCATTCTGCGGGGGTTGCCTGTACCACTCACAAATTACCCCTAATTTTAAAAAATCTATTCCTAACCAAATTCAAATGAGTAAAAATCTAGTGAACAAAGTGGAATCAGTGATTAAAAAGAAAGAAAAAAAATACTAACTGAAAACAAGTGACAGAAAATCAACACAGCAGGAAGTCTGAATGTTTTACACAATGGCCTTCATGTATACTGGAATTTATTCATGTGCAGTGAAAAAAAAATAATTTTTCAAGACTCATGCATTAAAATTATAGTAATTACTAATTTAAATTCTTACACTATGAATTAAATTCTGTAAAGAGTTATCAACAATCAATTTAGATCCTGGACAAGTTCATCCCTTCTTACCTAAGGGAAATATACTGTACATAACATGACAATTCTGAGGGTAGTGTGTATTGAATGATATATTAAGTAGAGGACATCAAACTTTCATTGTGAAGGAAATGTCTGAGGGCATTGATTGCATCTACCATCAGATTTGTTTTTATTCAAAAGTATAGATCACAAGTGAAGATTAATGGAATGCTGAATTTAATGTAAAATTCATACAAAAAAAGTATGAGCTAAATAAATTTTTTCTATCCTGGTATTTTTTACCACATTCAATTATAAATGAAGCATGAAAATTATTTCTAACAACATATACGAATATCAAGAATATTTTAGTGAGACTATTAGTAACTTTAGAGCTTAATCTGTTGACAATCTGCAACTCATGCAGCTCGACACGTATGCTTTTTGCTTACAAATTCAAAATAGAATACTGAATTTCAAAACTATGCGAAAGCAAACTTAGTCAGACATAAAACATTATTACTAGCTAAGAACCATGGGTCTGTAACAGAAGAAAGACACAGAATTCAAGTTCTTAAGATGAATTTTCACTTAATGGCAGTGAACTTCTTTGAATGGGAAAAATTAACAATAAGTAAAGATTTTTTAGTGTGAAAAGTAACTGAATAAATGATAGATGGAATACTGAGGCGGTATGTAACTATCAGGAGAATAACTGAAAGAGGTAGGAAAAGATGATGTACTGCACAAAACTTTTGGTGAGATGAAAGGACAAAGTAGGGAAATGTTGAAATGAAGTGTCCTCAGAGGAATTTACAGTATTGTTTAAAGATTTGAGTGACACGGTGAGGTCACTCTACTGCATAGTATGAGAATACACACAAGAAGCAGAATAATAGAAGACACTTTAATCTATTTATTCATTTCACTTCCAGATGGAATGGTAACACATCTGTCTAAATAAGAGATATCTGAAGCAAAGCTATGGATATGAAGATCCAATTTTTCATATAACACATTTACATATATGGTAAGACCCAACAATCTCTATATCCATATACTACAGGCCTTCTTTGGCACAGCACTTAAGTTCGAGCAAAATATCTTCTACATATCCAAATTCTGACATGTATCTGCAGATTCTTCATTAAAATATATCCCTCAAACACTATCATTATATTATGTCTGATATTCCACCTTGCCCTCAGCCTTTCTCTATGCAGTGAAATCACTTCATTCAGCTCCACTAATTTAAAAAAACTCTACCTTGAAACATTTTGGAAAGTCTAAAAAACTTTACAGTAATCACTTCAAACCATATTCAAAATGCAAGAGAACAATCCAGATGGGTCACACAGTAGTCCAAGCAGCTGAGTCCCTTCCCTCTTATCATCATCTGTAGTGGCCTTCCACTCTGTAAACTTGCTTATCAGTTCCTGGTTAATACTTGTGACAGAGTGACATCAAAGGGAAGTGCAACAAAATGTAGGTGATTTCTAAAGCAAATGCACATACTCTACCCAAATATCTACTGTCGGACATCAGAGACATCTTTATAGACCTCCAACCAAATACTCCAGTGACTGTAGATTCTGATATGAGTGGAGTGAAACTAGCACTAGAACCCTAAACCTATCAGAAAATGCAGTAACTGTTAAAAGCTACAGCAAATTAGGAAATACAGAACTGCGCATAATTAGCATGGTATGCAGCACTTACTCAAAATTACATCGGTAGAGTTGCAATTGTTACAAGAGATCTATGGTACATTATTTGCCAATATTTCCCTATGATATGATTAATCACTGCACAGGGGAGCTTCAGCATTTACAGCCATGATATCCATTTTTTTCATTAACTGTCATTATTTATTTTACTTTCATTACAGCATTATATAAGATGATAATGACAATTTTTTCTATATAATAAGCCTTTCTTAAATACCAGCATCTTGAGGCTGAGTAAAATAAGAGACTATAAATAATATACATCTGATGCATTTGAAGATAAACAGACAAATCTGATCACCCACTCTTTGTGTAATAAAACATGTCTTTTTAATGTCCTATTATCTAACCCAATCCATAACCTACATACATTGTTTGGAAAATCCACCTGAACTTCTAGCATTCTACTTCCTAATCTAAAGATACAGACTCAAGATTCACTTGTAGGCAAGAAAAAGACTTAGCACCCTAAAATAATGAGGCATAAAACTTCCCATGCACCTTTTAATAGTATTTAAAGTCCTGACTTCAGTTTGTTACTCTGGGTGCAGGTATGTATGCTGGTAGTCTCTGCTGGCAAACCCTGCATCTATCAACTCAGTTCAATACTCAAGAACTAAAAATTCAATCAACAGCTTTAGCTGCAGTGTAATTTTGTAAAATACAATACTGTACTCACACTTTTCCAAAATGCATGTCAAAGTAATTGCAAATTCTAAGACTTGTACTTATAAATACAAGAGATAAACCAAAAAGGTTTATCTACCAATCAGCTGGATATGACAGATCATAATGAGATATCACAAAATCCATTTGGTAGTTCTGGGGCAAAGTTTCAAGCATAAAACATGTCTGGTGCATCTCAGTGGAATTATGTGTGTGAAGGCAACTATACTACTGGAAATCAATGGATATTTGGGCCACAGTGTCCCTTGAGGATAGTGTTCTAACTTGTGTCCTTATCAATGATAATCAATGGGGTCTTAGATCAAGGTGTCAACTCTGGCATTTCTTATTCTGGCTGAATCTTTCTCCAAGAATGCCCAACAAGGTTGCTTAGGGCATGTGAGTGTCTATGAGTGTATGGAAGCATGAATATATATTTTGCTTTTATTCTAAAAAGTAAATTGAAGGAAAATGTTTTCATAACACATTATCAACACACTGAAAACCTGATGACTGATGACATACACTGAATCTCTCAGGTACATAATAAAGTATCTAATGTATGAAAACAGGGACTGATCCATACATGAGTTAAAAGAACTGATTTGATGAATGGAAGAACAAAAAGCACTCTCCTCGTCACTGACAAAAGAAATAATATGCTTATAGCTGAGGTGTTACCACCATGGAAGAAACAGTTATCTCCAAAGCATTTCCAAATAATTGTAAATAATGAAAAATTTCTTCATACAGAATAATTAACTAATCAAAATCATGGCTCCCAAGAATTGGCTGCTTACATGTATCCAAATTAACTAAACCATGCAATACTCAGCATGGCACTGCATCACCTAATTACTGCGTGGCTTTTACCAACTTGGGTGAGCAAGTGCGATGATTGTTTCTTCCCCTACACTGATAAGCTTTGGAACTCTATACCTTCTCATGCTTTTCCTAACAGTTACAACCTGTCCATTTTGAAAATGAAGGGTATCTACCTCCTTAGAAACTCCAGATTATCCCTTTTTTCCTTTCTTCTCAGTTTCTTTACCCCTTTTCTCATGTTTCATTTCAGTTCTGGTCTTGATGAGGATTTCTGACAGTGACTTAGGTCTTTAACATACAAAAAAATATATATACTATTCTACAGATCATTAAACCTCCAGATCATTAAGGTAAATATGCAACAGTTCCTCTAGAATCCAGAATGTCATATTGCATATACCAGCATTCAAAACAGAAAATTATCATATCAGTAAGAGTCTGGACCTCAAGAACCTTTGACTCATTGTTAAACTGTATGTGATATTGCAACACATATAGTATAATTATTCAGAAAAGACAACTATTATCACAATGGCACTAAAACCAATGCTCTTAAATACAATGGAAACAAAGATTAACGATCAAACTCAAATTATCAAGATTGCAATCCAGTCTATGTTTTGTAAATTTATTACCAAAATGTACCTCAATCAATTCTCCTGAAAAATCAAACTGGTAATTATAAAGACAAAAATTAATGGTCTGATATTTTGTTCCCCTCACCCTTATTTAATATACAAGGATATATTTCTTTATCTATGTACGAACTTGGAAACGACCAGCTTTAGTAATGTACTTGACACCCTTAACTGGTTTGTATTTCTCTCCATAGATATCTAAGCGGTTTACTTTCAGTCCTGACAAAGCCATCTGAGAGATGGTGAACTGGACCTGGAAGGCAAAAATAACAAAAGGGATTATTAATAAACATTCATTAATAAATCAAAATCTGAAAACTTTAGGGTGAATCTAAATCTGAACTCTTTGCAATAAAATTATGCACTCTTCATACAAGTAATATGAAGCAAATTGGCACATCGCACTACAAATAGCTCTGCCAGTTTCTCTCCTTACACAGAATGATACTTTGTTAACTGTTTCTTAGAGTGGTACAGGATATACAGATCAGGTGTCTGCTTTGAAGAATCTGAGTGAGAAATAGAAAGAGATAATGATTTTTATGTGGCATTTATGAACCTGGGGAAACCAAATGATATGGATGACAGAGATGCTCCGTGGAATATATCGCATGGAAGGAATGCTACCAGAAGCAGTGAGAAGTTTTTATCAGGAAAGTAGGGCAATATGGTATGGGTACTGGTATGTAGAAATCAAGTTACTCTTGTGTTAAGGCCCTCGACTAAGCTACCTCTTCTCTCAAAAGTGCTATGCAACAGAAATGGGAATAATGCTGAGCAGTGGTTCCTAACTATTGGTATGCAAGACCTGTCCAAATGGTTGTAGTGTTAGTTTTAGAAGTTCTATTCATTAGTAAAATGAAATATGAATACATATTTATGTTGCGGTGCATTACATGTGACACCTATAGAATGGATGTGACCAAATGAGGCCTTTCTCCATGTATTCCTGGTGTTCCCTTGCAAATGCAGGAAAAGGCAAACAAGTATGAAAAAAATCTGTTTAGGAATGCTTTATGATATATGTAATTAATATTCCAGTGTTAAGTAAAGCCTTAAATGTATGATTTATTCAGGTGAAGACCAGGTTAAAAAGTATCTTACTATGCTAAATTGAGAATCTATATATATGAGTGGGGAAAAATATAAGTTTGGGATGCATAACTCAAAAAATCTGGGAACCACTGATGTACATAAATGATGCATATAGAACCATAATACAAGAAGTACATCTCAACATTCATAATCTGTATGATCCTTGTTCTTCTAAGGGGCTACGTAGGTTGGTAAAGAGTTAAATGTGGCAGTGTGTACCAGGTGTTCCTTGAAAACTGAAGACAAACACAAAGAGCATAGAATAAGCAAGTTGATAAGGACCTACTAGCCTATATAAGGTTACCTGCTTGAGGAATTAAAGATCTTTCTTTATACTTATTCTAAACAATCTAGACAAGAAATACCATGAAACATTTTCAGCCACTGTTTTCAAAATTCATGGGAAATCACATAAAATAAAAAAGTACGAAAAATTATCTAGTAGATTGTAAATACTCTGAATTAATAAGAGTCATTGTTCCTAAACTTCAGTGAGGCATAATCTCTGAATCTGACACAAGACTATTTGCAATATGTATCATACCCAACAGGCAAGAAATATGAACAAAAATATACTATACTAATAGCTCTCATTTACATTCTTTCCAATTCTGTTTGTAAGTCACATCTTAATATATCTATACCAGATTCTCACTTACTGTACTTGTTTATCTACACAATTTTTGGGTATTTTTTCTCCAAATCTCCATGTCAATTATAGTTTCCTGACATCAGGCACAATTCTTATCAAATCTCTCTTGATTTTTTTGTTCTTTCTCTAAAAATATTATTTTGTAAAAATGGGAATCCTTATCGTTGTTCCCTTCTATTTCACTTATAATTCACAGACACAGATTTTATATGATTTCCAAAGCCCCAAAGTCCAAACTCATAATATTTTCTGATTATGCATGTGTGTCACAGATTCAGTTAAATGAAACTCTGGCTCTGTGAAATTCCTAATCTTCACAATTTTCCGAATGAAATTACAACCTAAGTAAGGATGATACTCACATTTATTGGTGGGTTGCTTTCTGGAGGAGGAGAACCACTCTGTATGCTGATCTGAGAAAAAAACATTTATATAATAGTCTGGTGAGTTAAAGTACATGGAAAAGATCGTGCAAAAGAAACCATGTTAAACATGTGGGACGTGGCATATATGATAGATAAGGATGGACTGTCTGATAGTAACAATGCACCAGAATCCCAATTTCCCTTAAAAGTGTAATCACAGTAAAAATCTATTGTTTTGGAACCTTCAAGGCTACAAATCCATATGAAAAAAATAATGCCAGTTAATTGACCGCTGCTTTCAGTTACCCAGAGTGCTTGTCTGATAAATGTGAAGTAGAGATGGGAAACAAAATGCAAGTTAGTTACCAAATGATTAGCTAAATATTCAACACCTATTTGAACAGAGTGCTCTAATATCTCCCCATGTTGGTAAGCATACTAGATACAGTTACACAAAGCTTAATGTGAGGGGTTATACAGTCAGTTGGGTCGAAGATACTGTCCTGATCACAAAGCATGGCCAGTGTTTCTGCTAAGTCTGGTAATCCATTCATGAACATATAGTCTGTGCATAATCACTGCAAAATACAGAATTAATACAAAATGGAAAATCTTATTAAATAATGTGTTCAAAAAGTTTGTGTGAAGGAGTACTCTGATGTCAGGTTGTGAAACTTAAGTTTATATTGGTCAGGCAAGGTCAAAAATTAAAACCAGTAGAGATATTCAGAAAACCTTGACATCACTGCATGTGCAAAAACACATGAGAAAAAACTCTAAATATCATATCCTATTCTTATAAAATGAGATACAGCATGAAGATTTATGAAGAATATAAAAATATCCTTCATATACTGTTATGAAGTGTTGAAGCTTATGAAAGATGCACTTTGTGGATAATTCAAAAAGTGTCAGAAAATAAAATGTCTTACAAACTTATTCTGCGTATTCTTAAAACATTAAAGAAATGCATGCAGAAGTATGAAAATGGAAAAATTTCATTTTTTATCTAACTTTGTTTTACCACAATGCAGTGCTGAAATTTACACTTGCTGCACAAATCAAGACAGTGGTGCGGAAACATTTTCTCAAATCATGTACATCACAACTTCTTTTCTTCATGGCTCCAGTCACAGACAAAAGTCCACAGCAAAGCTGGGCCTTATTGAAATATAAAGATGGATAAAAAGAGGAAGAAAGAAGAGTATTTTAAGAATTTTGGAGAAAGTGGCAAACCTGCATATCAAAAATGGCAAGGTGATATATGATAAGAAAGACATGAGGGGATAGAAAGTTCCAAAGCTTCAAGGTGCAGGGAAAGAAAGAGTTATCAAAGTGGAATGAAAAAAAAAATAGCTATTGGAGCACTATCAATTAAAAAATACGGTGAATGATTTATTTATTTTATCCAATTATCATTACTCCATTCTCAATTCACTGGGGTGGATTAGGTGCATACAGCCTCCACAACAAGACTCACACATCCTCAACCTATGCCTAGTATGCTGAAGTTGAAACATGGACTTCCAAATTTAAATAAGTGTTTCTTACTTTTATATCTAGTACTATACTATAAATAATTCTTCCATTGTTTTGAATGTGACATGTAATTCCGCAATAATTACATCTAATATTTTAGGAAAGCTCCTGCTTTATCAGCACCTTAATCTGATTAAGAGTCACTAATATAAACAGGAACTGAGTTGCGAATCAGACTTTGTAAATATTGATTGTAGAATTCCATTAGAGTGCCATTTCTTTTGATTTCAAGTAGTATGTTTCCACCAAAATTTATATGTGTTCTTAAGCAGAGCATAATCTTTGAGAATGGACTTTGATCAGCAGAATATAAAAAACTACAATCTAAAAACTTAATTTCCTTGTACAAAATCATATCTATCCAACGCTTTCATAAGAATATGTTGGGATCCTTTTCTTTCTTTCTTTTTTTACTCTATACAAATACTTTAGCGTATGCAGCAGGGTATGAAGTCCATCCTAAGGACTTGAGTGTCCCTGCCCTTTGCCAGCCTATTGAATAGAAGAGGATACATAGCAAAACTGAATCCCATAAAAAGTGCATATCTAAGTGTATTTCACCTACCCCCATTTAAATGGAAACAGACAGATAGGCAGACAGATTGACAGATATATAAAAAGATACAATACTTTCATGTAAACCATCAAAATGTAGGCAAAAAGAAATTTTCACACTTTTATCACATTATATGGCAATTGGAAAAGATGCTGTATATAAACAAATACATAAGATAGACCTACAATATCTAAAATATTCGAAGAGGGATAATACAAATAAGGGAGATCAGAAATATACATGGGAGAGGAACTGAGAGAAGAATGAGGGAAAAAGCATAAAATAGTGGGAGATATGGATGGGTGATTCATCAAATATGTGCAGTTACAAAAGAGCATGGATAAGGCAACAGGTCCAGCAAACTTTGATTGTTCAACTATGCAAAATCATCTAAAACCATGGAAAACTCTCTTCATAGATCAGTCTGCTGTGAATAAGGCAATAGGCCCAGCAAACACTTACATAAACAGCCACTGATATTATGAAAAATAGCAATTACTTACATTTCCACGAATATTTGGTAGCTTGGTTGGGTCAATACGTCCCACATCCCAGCGCAAAACCTTTGACACAGGATCGAAGGAATATTTTCCCTGAGACACAGTCAAATTGGAATTCAAGACACATTTTGGCATTGGCACTTCTAGAATCACACCTTCAACCTGAAACAGATTAAATTTCCTTACTGTATACAATTATTCTGCAATCTTTTATTACAAAATCCCAACTTACTTAAGCCATCAACATTCCACATTAATACCAAACTGCTCCAACAGCAAAGGAATAACAAAGTAAACAAACTAAAAATCAGCTCCTATAAAAAATGTAAATGGTGTTATTGAGCATACATTGTGGAAACTGCATTTTCTACAAATTCATCTATCTATCTATTATCATTAATTCTGTTCCCATCTTAATGAGGTGAATCATGTGTATATAATATGCATGCACCTTTTGTGGTAAAAATTCCATAAAACAAAAGTTCCCATCACTGTAAGCATGGAAAAGGAAAGGATCACAAACAAACTGAAGTAGCATTTGCCAATGCAAAACTTCATGTTTGCCTCCAAGAAATGATCCGACTTCCCACCAGGTGCCCTTCTCCGCACATTCACATACAACAGTCTTTCCTTGCAGTGGTAGCCATAAGTGATGTCATATTGACATGAAATGAAAAACCTGATAAAGGACCAGCCAAATATCAGTTCGTAAAGTTTTAGTTCAATCTGCACATTGGTTTCCAACAAGAACATGCTTGAAATTTAAGCTAATCAGGGACCAATTTGCCCTGTCACAACCCGATCAGATGTTGGATCAGAATAAAATGAGGAAACTTTATCATGAACCAACTACAACTAATTTCTGCAGTTCTGGTTCAACTGACCCATTGATTTCTGAGTTTAAAATGTGAAAACTTTATAGAAAGATAACATATGACAACAGAGACAAAGTGATAACAATAGCTCACCAGATGAGCTAAAAAACAAACAACATTAACAACTTACTGCTCGTCCCATGGTCTGCTTGGGTCCTACAGTGATGTCCAGTCTTCCTCCGCCCACGTCTCGGAAAGAAATGTTATGTCTTATATAGACTGGAATAGCAACAACTGACTGTGAGCCAATGTGATAGGATAGCAGCCGGGAGTTGCCATCTGGAGGGACAAAGGAGAGCACTCGTTCTGACTGTGGATAAACAAAACATAATTAGATAGTACTACAAAACAGCCCAATCATACATTTTCTCCAGGTCCACATGTGCCATATACAAATCCCTCTCTTTCTCCAAGTACTTCTCACACAACATCTTTAAAGGACTTGCTCCATATATCCTCTACCACTTCTGAAGCCACACTCTTCCTCCCCAACCTGATATTCTGTGCATGCTACCATCCTCTCAGTCACCACTCCCATACAACTTACCAGGTAAACTCAACAGATTCATATATTTGTAAATCAGGCATTCACTTTTATTCCCCTTGTCTTTATATAAGAGTACTTTTGGGAGAAGATGAGTGAGAGCTTCAGCAATTTTCATGCATGGGATTGTATCTTAGTAATGGGTGATTTTTATGCAAAAGTGGGCAGTGTGGCAATTGAAGGTATAACTGGAGGGGGGTCATATGGTATCCGATGGAAATGAAAATGAGAACAGCTTGTTAAGGTATATGCTGAAAAAGGATTGGTGACTGAGACCTGGTTTAAGAAAACATAAATATACGTGGGTGAGATGTGTATGTGCTTTATGGGATAGCTAGCAGCTTGTCTGATCATTTCTTGGTGAAGGTGAGTGTGAAGAAATAAGATGGGATGGAAAAAGGGGGTGAAAATGAGTAAGCTAAAAAAAGAGGCTTTGTTAGCAGGGATTCCAAGAGATATAAGATGAGAGTAAATGAAACAAGGGGAGTGGATAAGGAGTGGATGTTATGTAAGGAAGCAATGCTTTTGTGTGTGTGATGAAATGTGGAGCATGGGAGGTGCGCATGTGAGAAAAAGTAGTGAGTACTGGGATGAGGAAGTTAAGTTAGTAGTAAAAGAAAACAAGAAGTGTATGGGCAGTACCTGCAATGAAGGAGTATGAGTGATTAAGAGGTGTCCAGGAAAATGCATCAAGAGGTCAAGTGGATGTTGCAAGGGCTGAAAAAGAGGGCAAATGAAAGATGACAGTAGTGACAATCTTCTGGGAGAACAGAAAATAGAATAGACACTGACCACTTCATATCTACTGATTCAGACCATTCACTCATCAGCCCCTTTATATCACATCAATCCATTGAATTTGAACTCATGCACACCTCTCACCTCCTAAATGTTCAGGTCCTAATACCCAAAAGACTATATCACTCCATCCTGCCATCTCCTTTTTGGTCACCCCCTCCCCATTCCTCTCTCCACTTCTAACATGGAGATCCTCTTTGCCAGTCTTTCTTTGCTCATCCTCATCATACGTTTGAACCATTTCAGTACACCCTGATCAAATCTCTTGATCACACTGAACTTACTACCACACATCTTTCTTACATGATCAACCCATCTCACAGCACATAATATCCTCAGGCATTTCATTTTTAACACAATCACCATCTTCCATTCTTTTGCACTGTCTAAGACTCAATCAAACAATACTGTATACCTTCAAACATACCATTCTTTGCCCTAAAAGACAATGATCTCTCCTGCCACACACTCAATGCACCCAGGACCTTAGCCCCCCCTTGCACTTTATGACT
>JAUTYZ010072553.1:0-11959 GCA_032273725.1 Panulirus interruptus | reverse complement strand
GAAATGACCTATTTGAGAGGAGCTTGTGGTAAGGCTAGATGGAATGAAGAAAGAAATTAGGAGGTGTATGAGAGATGTGGTATGGCAGGGAATGCAAAAGGAATGAATAGTGGTGTGATAGAGTGGGTGAAACATAATACTTTGGGGTAGTTTGGGCACGTGAAAAGAATGCAAAATGGGGAGAGGATGACCACCTGTGACATGGAAAAATAGAGTGGAAGAATACGTGGAATAGCGTACGTGAGTGAGGCATGTAAGGACAGGGATAAGTGGAGACTTTAGCCGTGGCCACCCTCTTGATGGAAGTTCCTGGAGGGCATGGGCATCAGAGATATAGATAGGTAGATAAATAGAATCCTGCTTTCCTAGTACATGCGCTGTGTGCACACTAGTACAAAATGGAATTGTTAAAAAGTATAATTTTAAGTAGCTTCTCTTATGTATTTGTGCCTTACTATTATCACCAGGATGTAGAGGGAAGTAGCAGTGCAGTTACAACTCCAGGTGATATTGCATTGACCAATTCCCTACAGATGGACACCCCAACCACACCTCTTCCACCACCATCACCATGCTTGGTAATTGTTGCTTCATACATTTTCCCCGTGGCTTCTAGGACAAGAAGGAAAAAATTCACAGATGGGTATTAGTTAACTTGCATTTTGCTTGAAAACATTCTGGAATATCTGCATAGGCTTGCATGCCCTTCTCTTTACATGGGTTTAAAGGATGACAGGGACTTTCATAGGTTTTCTTATCCAAAGTTTATGGTTATATACTTGAACTGTATTTTTTGAATAAATCCCTTACTTGTGCTTCACCCATGCAATTATCTTATAAAAGCCATGGAAGCTATGTGGCTGACATTGGTTAGATAGGCAAACACATGACAAGAAGTGCTGTAATAATGCTTAATGCTTGCAAAAAAACTATGACATACCCTAAAGGTTTTGTGAGAAAGCTACTAAAAAACATTGCTATAATTACCTGCTAGATTTATACCTCCATGCTCTATCTATGACATCATGCTGCTAAGTTCTCCAATGAGCTGTCTATGCCACAAGTCTTTTATTTTTCTCTAGTCATTGAAGATGGTTATCTCTCTGGTCAAGGCTAAACCTATTTATGAATAAAGTTGCCATCTCAGTGAGTTAGCATGTTATTTCCTTGAATATAGTAGCTACAGATACTTGTTTGTTTCATATGTTGGTAATGTTTGTGATATAATTTTGCAGTTTTCAATAAAACTTGATTAATTATCTTGCTAGGAGGCTGATGTTATTAGTAGACCCACCATGTTGGTGTTTGGAGATGGTATTTTTTGCTTTTTTTTGATCAGTGATAATGGCAGCTCTCCTGGAATTTCAATATTACTTAGGATTCAGAAGGAAGACACCTATTTTGGCAGGTAGGGGACGAGAGGAATGCTCATAGGGGCCCTGAACTGCTTTTGGATCACTTAAGAAAAATGAGAGAAAGGGTAAATCTGATATAGAATAAGCCAGCAGTACTCAGGGGTATTGGATTAGACAACATTGAGCATCATTTGCTTTTTAAGCTGGTTAGGAAACCCACCATCTAATTCTTTTTTAATTGATACAAGCCACACACTAACTAAAACAGGTAAGAATATTGGGAACAATGCAGGATTTCAGGGCTCAGTGCAACATAGCGATAAAGAGAGAAAATAAGAGAAATTGACCAAATCAACACTAATTGACAACTCTTAGTCGAAACCAACGAACTTCTGGTGGGGGCATATATTTAATTATTTGAATAATTTTGAAGAATAAGGCTGTTAAACCACCATTCCAGACATTTAGGGGCACAGTAACAATAGTGCTACTGCAAGGCTATTGAACCACCATTCCAGACATTTAGGGGGCACAGTAATGATAGAGCTACTGCATGAACCAGGCAGACAAGGTTCCTTAAGCCAAAACAGGTAGAATAGACATAACAAGGGTAAGCCTGTTTCTGAAAGCCCCAAGGCTGTCTGGGAGTAGATACGAGGGTTAAGAAGGTAAGTGAGCCAGCGAAGCAAGACTTCAATTCTGGCTTTGAGAGTTTCCCGAGGGAGATTGATGATGCCAGGGGTACTATGGGGTATCAGACTGCTGATAATGCACATTACAGATAATATGGGAATGAACAAGTTTCTATGAATATACCACATAGAAGAGCAGGTAAAAAAGGTAAAGGACATTGCTTAGGACAATGGAAAGTGCAAAAATGAACTAGAGGGGGATCTAGAGGATAAACTGAAGAAGCTGGAGGTCTGTGCTAGGAATAGTAAGAATTGCCAGAGAGAAATAGAAGTAGACAAAAGGATGGCCTCAGCATGGATACACAAGTAGAGAAGGGTTGACTAAAACCAAGACAGGGTTTCATAGTGGAAGATGACAACTCAGTGGAAGAAGCTGAAAGAGCTGAAGGACACAAACTTAGAAATCTTGCAACAGTTTGGTAAAGTAGAATGTGTGCAGGGCTAATGAGGAGGCAGTAGATGCAGTCAGAGATAGGTCAATTAAGGAAGCATGTGGTAGAGTAGATGAAATAGTTAAAAGGGTAAATTTTGTCCAGGACAGCTGTGCAGAAATGAAAATACAAATTTTAGACAAGGTAGAAGATAAAGAGGACATTGTGAGACTGCAGGAGATAACAGAAAGATGGGTCACTATGCAGATAAGGAAAGCCGGCAGAGAGAGTTAACCGGGTGAAAGTCAGCAATGGTCTTTTGGGCCAGAGGAAAATCATTTGCCAAACAAGAAGGAAAGAGTAGCCAGAGAAGGACAAAGTTTTGGAATTACTTCAGTTGATGGATTTAGAAGAAGCAGGTGGAGATTTTAAAGAAGTTAAGAGAATAGGAAAAACAAACAAGACACCCAGGGAAGGCCCCTTAGGGTAACATTTGGTATGGAGATGTGTAGCCACGAGGTACTTAAACAGGCATGTAAACTTCCTAGAAAGGATGAGTTCAAAACAGTGATTCTTAGGAGTGACAGACTGAGGGAAGAGAAAGAGATGGCCAGTGAGAGGTGGCAAAAGACAAGAGGAGTCAGATCAAGCCAGAATTAGCTAGTAGCAAGTGCCTTAGGCTGAAGGTTCTGTATGCAAATGCAGACATCCTGAAGACAGATGGAAAGAATCCTGAATTTATGGACCATTTATGAGACTGCAGCCCAGGCATGTTGGGAGAGTAGGAGAAGAAACTCACAGATGAACTTAACTCTAACCTGGTCTGTCCAGAGAGGTACACAATAGCAAGAAGGGATAGATAAAATAAAGGAGGGGGATTTAGCCTTTTTGATTAGGGATTCCATTAAATTCCCCATTATGTATTATCTTCAGACAATGCATTCGCTTCAAGTCCACAACTTTCATTATTTGTGCCTCCATAATCAAAATGACAATTTGGAGGTTATTCTCTTTGAATTATCTGTATGCCTTCTAACTTTTACCACACTATTCTGTGAGTTTTTGATATCTTCCATTATTACAAACAGCCTTGAAAGGACCCAGAGGTTTGTTGCTGTTTGACTTCCTTTGTATGATGAGATTCAGTCCAAGTTAGGGGAAGATGATGAGGATAGAAGAAAGTTAAAGAAGGCCTCATTGTGGTTATTACCAAGTGGGAATTAGATTACAGGAATCTGCATGTGAAAGAGGTAGACATTGTGCCTTATTTATTGCCACAACTACACATTAGGAGAATTGTGAAAGATGCAATCTGTCCTATAGCATATATAAGAATTGCATTCAAATATATGGTCAAGGACATGTTAAAATCAGTCTCTACATATATCAGACCAAAATTGGATTATGCCTTCCAGATATTTTTTTTTCCCCTATATGGCTTGGACAAATATGCCCCAATCAAGGCCATCTCAGATGAAAGAAAAATGTTGGAGAGAAAGAACTTAGAAGTTAATCAGGGCTCCTCAAGCGTTTAAAGATCTGACTCATAAAGCAGGAAAGATTATTTGAAGAGGGAAAGACAGAAGAAGGAAGAGAATTCCATAGCTTAGCTGTTTGAGGAAAGAAGGAAAGAATGTAGAGGACTAACATTTTACAGAGAGGATATAGAGAAGAGCAGCTAAGATGGTACCTGAAGTGTAAGAATTGAGCTACAGTGAGAGGCTTAGGGCTACAAAGCCGTCCACCGTGGAGGAAGGGAGAGAGAGGAGGCACCTGATGGCAACCTTCAAGTTTCTAAATTAGCTGGATGATACTGACGGGGAACCATTCTTCAGAAGTTGCAGCACCATAGTATCTAGAGGTATAACAAAAAGCTAGATAAAATGCTAGTTTGAAAGAATGTTAAGATGTACTGGTTTACTGTTAAGGTGGTGAATGATTGGAATAAACTAACAAATGAGACAGTGAATGCTGGCAGTTTGCAAAAATTTAAAAGGCTACTCGATGGCATAGAAAGTTCATAAGACAGGTCTCCAGGAGTGTAGAACTTTCTTCCTATGCTGTAGAAATAGGTAATTTATATATGTTATTCTCCCTTTATGCAGTTTCACCTATATATGGTGAGCATATTTCTACCCAAAATCCACTATATGCAGTTTGAAATTACTCAAAAGTGGCAGTGGAGTCAGCTGTGGGATAATATTGTTCTGCAAACAGTAGTTTGAATATAGCATTAATGCCAAGAAGTATTGATGAATGCGATTATAGGCTCACAGTTCACATAGTCATGAAAGGGATAAGCATGAAGTAAATGTGATATCAGATGCGTCAGACTTTGTGATATCATGACCGTGCATCAGTTACTGTGAACAGCTCAAAGGACACAGTGTATATGCCTTATAACTAATGAAGGAAATGATAAAACACAGTAAGTAAATATGTTACCAAAAAAAGCAAAAGTTTCAGTAAGGAAGAGCAATTGGTATAAAAAAGAAGGTATTATATTTGATGAAAGTAGATTCAACTAGAGTGACAAAAACAAAAGGGTAAGTCTACCTCTTGGGGTCATTGATGTTCCACTTCCTCCACTCTTTGACATTCTGTGATGAAATTAATCTTACTTTTCTAAAAGCATTTGAGATATAATCTAAATGAATTCTTTATGATTGTTTGATGAAGATACTTCAAGAGAGAAAAGTTTTGTTGAGTGATAAACACTAATATTAATGAATGGATAATTGTGTGAACGTTTGAATTTTTTTAATGGTATTTTTTGTATTTGATTTTATTACTGCATGTTTCTGCATAAGCATAACCTATTTTTACCCAAAATTTGTGGTTTGAATTCAGTCATATGTGGCTATGCTGTTGGATTTGGGACATCGCTGTTTGTGTGTATAGTATATGTTACTGTCTTATGCAGTGTATTGTGGTTTGGGTAATGGTGCAGTCTGTTATGGGCCACTGCTTAGCCTGTGAAAAGCATTTTTTTTTGAGCTAGAATCCTCACTTGCCCTTCATCCTTCATGCAGTGAACACACTTTCCCCTAAAGAGCTTGGTATACTTTCTGATGACCTTTGAGGGTTCAAGCTGGTGGCATAGACAGCAGGAATAAGGGGGATACTTTTTTGTTGGATAGATTATCTCACTAGGAGGAAACAAAGGACACATGTCAGAGGAACCTTTTCCAAATGGGTTGAGGTGACTGGCTGAGTGCCACAGGGTTGGGTTCTAGGACCAGTACTCTTCTTGATCTACATTAATGACTTGCCTAAAGTAATGGAAGCCTACCTGAATATGCTTGTGGATGATACAAAAGTTCTGAGGGAAGTGAAAAAAGAAGAGGATTGCTTTAGCTTGCAAGGGGACCTAAACAAATTCGAAAGCTGTTATGAAGTGTGGTTCATAGAATTCAATCCTAGCAAATGTAAAGTAATGAGGATGGGATGAAGCAAAAGATGGGCCTCAGTGTGATTCTTACCTTGCAGGAAATAAGCATCAAGATTATGTGTGTGAGGGGGACTTGGGAGTAGACATCGTCCCTAACCTGTCGCTAGAATCCCATATTAGGAGAATAACTAAGGTGACAAACTGTCTGCTGGCAAATATCAGAATATTCAGGTATATGGATAATGAAATATTTTAGCAATATATTTATATTGTGCATAAGGCCAAAACTAGAATATGATTCTCAGATTTGGTTACTGCACCTAAAGAAGCACAAAGAACACACAGAGAAGGTACAGAGGAGGGCAACAAAGATGGTGCCATAATTAAGAGAGCTGAGCTACAGGGAAAGGCTGGGGTTTTTAAATTTACCAACCTTGGAAGAAAGAAGACTGGGGTGACCTGATCACAACCTTTAAGTTTTTAAATGAGATCGACAAAGTGGTCAGTGGACATTACTTTGAGAGATGTAGTGGATAGAGGAACCAGAGGACATATCATGAAATTAAATAAAAATCTTGTACATAAGAATGTAAAGAAATACTTTTATAGTATAAGAGTCAGAGATGATTGGAACATATTGATTGAGGACAATGTTAATGCAGACAGCAAACTTGAATTCAAGAGGTTGTATGATAGTAGTGTTCAAGAGATGGGGCTCCATGAGTGTAAAACTCCCTACCCGTACAGTACATATAAGTAATTACAAATAAGTGAATATGTTATTGTTAAAAAAATTTTTTGTGCATTATGCTTAATTGTGGCAATTTTTGCTGTGTTTGCTAATCTCGCCAAAGGTAGCCACATAGCTACAATGGCTTTATAGGAAAACTACCTGGATGAGAGGCAAGTAAGGATGCAAGATTAGATGTAGCATTTTAAAGGACTGCTGCTTTGTTGTAGTAGATCCCTGAATATGAGAAAAGTCCACATGTCTGAGGAGAGACTCTAACTATTAGCATCCACCCAAGCTCATTAGGGCAATTATCACCTACATTCTTGTATAGCCTGCTTGTCATTCTTTGTGTTTATCATCACTTCATAACTTTGGATGGTGTATTTTCTTTATAAATTTGATTATTTGACCCACATATTTTTTTCTGGTAAGATCATTAGATGCTTAGTGTAAAAGGAAAATTGTATATTATCAGAACTTATTGAAAGAGTCAGTACGTAAAGCATGTCTGTTTCAAGTGAGACCTCTTTTATTACGATATTTCATAAACTCAAAAAATGTGTTTGTGGTTAATATTACATAAGTTAGAATTGCTTTCAGTTTGTTTGTGTAGTATAATCCTACATAAATCAAGATTTGTAGACATGATTTGTGATTAGGTATTTATGTATTACAGTGATTAATTTACAGTTTACCAACAGATGACAGCTACAGACGGTATCCTTCCTCCAGAGGAGCCTTTAGGGCCTCCACCAGCTTATTCATTTCAGCCTCAGAGAATTACTCCCATTGATTCACAGCCTGGTCCTCCTCCATCATATGATGAATGCCACAACCTCAATGGTATAGTAGTTATGGTATTCAGTCTTAAATGATTGAGCTGGAATCTTCGCAAACTTAAATTCATTACTTTCTAATCTTCATTAACAGAACTTCTAATCTGTAATATGTTCTTTACCAAGTTATGTGAAGTAACAGGACATCATGGAATGTTTAATCTTCATTAATTGAATTTGTATTAATTTCTGTTTTCATTACTTAAGTTAGTAAAGGTTGATGGTACTCAGAAAGTGAATATTTTATTTTTCATAGACTTGGGGAATAGAGTGCCATCCCAAATCTCGGAATACTAATCTCATGTGTTGTGAAAATAGAATATAGTGTCTATGCATAAACAGAATATCATTTGTAAGTTGTTTGAAGGTGTGAAATTATAGCTTATCAAAAGTTTTCTGTGGGGTATTTGTGATGTGGTCAGAAAACTTGAGAGTTTATACTTATGTACAATTAATACATATTTAGTGAAAGTTAGGAGATATGTATTAATATGCAAATGTACTTAATGTAAATCAGAATGTGCAAAGATATACATACATATTTGCAAATATTTGTATGTGTTTAATACTAGAAAATGAAGAGTGGTTTTTTACATACTTTGTGCATAAGGACAGTAAGACCCTGTAATAGTGGAATACAGAATAATGGACTTTGCAAAATAGTAGGAAGTGGGAAAAAATAACAAATTTGAAGCTAATCAGACTGGTTTAGGAAAAGAGAAATGCTGGGGATAGGGAAAAAATAATACCCATGTAAGCCCTGCATGTCATAAAAGGTGACAGGATTTCTAGAGTCAGGAGCTGGAGTTCCTCTTCACTTGTATTTTACACTAAAAATAGGAACATAAGGAATGCCAAGAAAAGATTGATCCTTGAATGGTCAGGCTGGGGTATCAGAATATGCATGGTTGCAACCGGGATGAAAATAAGGGAGAGTTAGGTGGTATTTTGAATGAGGGAAACCTGGATGTTGGCTCTGAATGAAACAGAGTTGAAGGTTAAAGGGTTAGAGTGGTTTTAGAATGTTTTGAGGGTAAAGTCCAGGGTTAGTGGGAGGAGCATAAGAAGGATTGAAACCTCTGATGCAGAATTAGTTATGGGACTGTACTAAAGAGACAAGGAAGTTATTTCAAGGTTGTTGTGATTTAGAATCACCACTCCCCCATACAACTTACCAGGTACACTCAGGAAACTTATACATCTGTAATTTGAACATTCACTTTTGTTCCCCTTGCTGTTTTACAGTGGGACTGTACAGGCATTCTGCCAATCCTCAGGCATCTCACCATGAGCTATACATGTACTGAAAATCCTAATTAACCAATCAACAACACAATCATCTCCTTTCTTAAGAAATTTAAATGTAATCCCATCCACTCCAGCTTCATGCCATACTTTATCTTACACAAAGTGTTCTTTTCACCAAACCACTTGCCATGACTCTCTCACTTCACATACTTCCATGTCCAAAACATTCCACATCTGCCACCCTAACAATGAACGCATTTAACAATCCTTCAAAATCCTCACTTCATTTTCTCCTCACCTCATACCTTCTTTTGCTACTGCCCAGTTTTCACCATTTTTCCCATTTGTTCTCTTGTTTTTCAAACATTATTAACTTGCTTCCAAAACATTTTCTTGTTCTCCCAGAAATGTGCATACTTGCTAACCCCAACACTCATATGCCCTCTTTTTCAGCCCCTGTACCTTTTGCTTGACCTCCTGCCAATTTCTCTCTTACACCACCCAATCCCATGGACTCTGCCTGTAAATAATGCCCATGAACCATTCTTTTCTCTTTCACTAGCAACTTAACTTCATCCCAACTCTCACTACCTTATCTCACCTGTCCAAATGCCACACACTTCTCTTAAACATGTAAGCAGTACCCACACACACATTCAGACACCCCAGCCTGAGCCTTCAAGGAGGATGAGCACTCTTCGCTTGACTCCTTGGTGTATGAAGCATTCAAAGTAAACCTGGGAATAATCTGTTTGGTTTGGCTGTGGATAGTAGACTGTGGTTTGTTCCTGGTGCTCCCTTGCTAAGGAAGGAGTGGTAGTTAGGTATAAGAAAGTTTTGGGCTAATGGGAGTAGGTATATAAAGATCACTTGGCTTAATAAATTTATTGTTTAACGATTCTTGGTAATAAGATTCAACTGTAGCTATATTTTTATTGAAAATTATCATGCTGTTAACCTGTACTGTAAATGTAGAGGCATCGGACGATTATGGTCCATGTATCGTTATTTTTTATGAGAATTAGTTTTGTTTTGATGTCATTTTTTTCTGTTTTTGCAGTTCCACCTCCAACATATGACTCATTGTTTGGACGAGTCCGAGAGGTACAGAAAACTTCAAATGGAGTTGTTGACTTTGTTAAAAACTTGATAATCCTCTTTATGGGGACAAGTAAGTATAATTTCCCTATTTGTCCAACAAAGATAGATAGTTTTTCACATTTCTCTTAACTGTGTTCATGTTCTTCACTGTCTGTGTTCTTATTATCACTTTTGTCCCTTTCATTTCCTTCTTTATTTTTTCATTAGTCTCATTTACATTATCTCCACAGATAATGTTTTCACTCACATCCTTGTCCATTCCACAGAGGGAGATAGGGGTTCTTTAAAGGCTTTCTCAAGAGGCAGCAGTGTTATTAGCCTTATTCTTATGTTAAGGGCTAGAGAAGAGCTGTAAACATAGGGCAGAAGTCACTTCAAAGACAACTTATTCTTCATGGAAGATAACTGTATTTCAGGCATCATATCTTGGCATATACCAAACCATAGCAGGTTTGAGAAGAAACCATACATGTAAATTCCAGAATCCACAACTGAGATCGAGGTCCTGCAAGTCTAAAAAGGTCCCCTAAAAACTAAGGTATAAACCAAGATGTATGGCATAGCTGAAGGAGTCTCTGGTGCTAAGTTGTTTTGCTACTTGAGGTTATTACCATTACCAACACTAAAAAAAAAGAGGCATTTTGGAAGAATGTTTCCAAAAGAATAATGGGGAAAAGATAAACCTGGTTCTCATAGCTTGAAGCTAAGGACAGAGGATCTGTTTTAGGTGCCTCTGTGTCCACAAATGGAGAAACATTAGCTGGAAGTAATGCATTGGTTCTGGTGGCACAGAGCTCCACATGAGTTGCCATTGTAAAAGAGAGGAAACCAGTAAGCATTAGCTTCCCTCCATCTCACTATTTTTGTTGACACATCTGATCTTGGATAAGGCAAATGCCCAGAAATGGCATACTCCCCAAGGATATGAAGCTTGGGAAAAAGGTCTCTTGAAATAGTGAGGCAGAAAATCTTAACACAAACTCTAAAAGAGGCAGGGATATGCAAGAGCCTTGTGCATCAGGTATCAGCCATCAGAAGTGTAATCCTCACCCAAGCTCAGGACATTCTGAGATGAAAAAAACTGTGGGTATAACATCTGCCTATCGTAGATGAGGTAGATACAAAAAAGATATTTTCTAATCTCTACGGCTTCCAAGGCCTCTAACTTGACTCAGTTCCCTACTGATTGGCTTGGTGTCACTATGGTGACCAAAAATGAAAAAGAAAAAAAAAATTCTTTGGGCTCTCAAGAGTCACACCAAATTAGTTTTGATCAGTTCCATTTCAGAATCTTGAAAGATTTTGTGTGTAGATGAGACTAGATCAGTACAGAACTCGTGCTGGTGTCCCGGTCAACCACAGACAGCTTGTGTGGTCTTGTGGTCCGCCACAACGACTGCCCTGGTGCGCGTTGTCACGGAATTCAGTCTTGACTCTGTGTGCTATAACCGGTGGATTAGCGTAACTGACCTCTAGTGACCTCGCGTGTACTGCCACCGGGGATTTAGTGATTGACCTCCTTGTTGATGTCAGTGACTTTGCTGTGTTCGTTAGTGATAGGCAAGGGTAACCCTGAACACTGGACACCGCCTGTAAGACTCTGCACTTAACGCTTTTACCCGTTATGTTGCTGTGAGCACCCGGAGATGTTAGCGTTAACACAGTTGTCTAGTGCCCGGTCATTTCTAGTAGTGTTGTGTAGAAAGGAACATGAATGATGCTGACGACGCCAGTACAGTTATAGAGGCTTAGAATACGTTCTGTACGCTGATAAAAGTCAGACTCCTACAAGCGGTGTCTCCTGCGCCATAGTCCAATCATCTACCTCGTCCACAACCCGGTACCTCACAGCCCAGATACAATCCCAGTAGCCCAGTAGCGGTGGTTACAACCCGTAGCTCATGACTCAATACTAATGTCTCCTGATGGCCCGGTCTAGCCCATAGTCTGCCATAGCCCAGTTCCTCCCGGTAGTGAGGCCCGGTTCTCACCCACCCCCCTTTTCCCGAATCCTCTCCCATTTGCCTCCACTAGTGTGTAGTCGTGGTCCAGTTGCGTCCCAAGTAGCCAGTCGTACTCCGGTAAACGGCCCGCACTCTATAAACCGAACCTCAGCCAACCTTTGCCTTCCTAATTATATCGTTATAAAGACCAGCCAAGCTTCATCCATAGTGCCATATCTCATGCCTGCTTCTGTTTTGCCCTCAGTGCCATCTCAAAGACTTAAAAGCA
>JAUTYZ010072334.1:0-10554 GCA_032273725.1 Panulirus interruptus | reverse complement strand
ATTGTGAATCAGTGCTGCCGACAGGTACCCCAAACTCACATTCTCTCTGTCTCTCTTTCTCATAGACACACACACACACACACACACACACACACACATATATGAATACATATAAATACATGCAAGGAATATAAAACTTATGCTACAAATTTATTTTTGTATTACTACTTGGAATATGTATTTGGCTGAGCATCGTCGCTGCCCAGATCATCTTCCTTTGTTTCTGTTTCCTCTTCTGGAGCAACATCACGGTCACTGTCACCCTCCTCTATGTAGGGGAGAGCATCATCAACTTGTCTTGACTCAGTGAGATCAGTGTAGAAGTCTGGGTTAGTATTGGTATCTCTGTCTATTGCCCTCTGGTCTACACGCAGCTATCATACATCAACCATCCTCTTCACTAATGTAATGTTAAAAGAGTATTTTTAAGGTGTAAGATATGGATTCCATGATGGAAACAATGGAAAGATTGCCATACAGTACTTTCCAATCACAGACTGCCCTCAAACTAGCATGCGCAAATTAAAAATGCTTTGGGATGCATCTGTCCTAGCCGTAGTGTATTGCAGGAAGCGTTTAGGGACGTATACGTCTCATCCATAATGAAAGGGTTACGAGTGCTGAACCCTTTTTTTAGAATTGTTAGGTTTTTCATATCTGGGTGGATTTACTTGACTGCAAAGAACTGTTAAACATGTCTCCTACAAGCCTGCTTTGTTGGACTGCAGAAATATTCTTGCCACTCTGCGGTATTTTCTCTCCTCCTGTTTGTTTATAATTAGGACCACATGAGCTGTGACTGGTGAGGTGTGAACTGATGAGAAAAACTACTTGAAGACTTAAATAGATACTTGAATGGAAATGTACAATATTTTTGCTGACACTACCAGCATTTCAATGTAAAGTGCTGTAATAATAAATGGTAAACAATTTGCCTTCACCGCTCGATGTTTCAGGCTCAGCGAACTTCAGTTTATAGGACGTAGAGTGTTTTTAGTGAGAATTTTCTAAAATGAGTTTTATATGTCATAAAATATGGTGCTTTATTACCCTAATTTGTTGTTCCATTACCCTCAAAAACTTGGGTCGACCTATACACGAGTAACATCTCTTGAACATCGGAAGGTTTTTCTGAAATGAGTTTAAATGCCATAAGATATGGTGCTTTATTACCCTAATTTGTTGTTCCATTACCCTCAAAAACTTGGGTTGACCTATATATGAGGCATGTCATAAATTAATGATTTCTTGGCCAAAAATCAACGGTCGACCTATACATGAGGTAGACTTATAGACGAGTATATACGGTACATCTTAAAGCAAGGAAAAGCAATTGATAAAATACTTTTATTTACAGATTTTTTTGTATCTTTCCACAGGCAATGTGTTCTTATCAGACTCATCCGCTTGTCAACAGCCTGGCAATGGCCCATGTACGTCTAGTCTTGGCAGTGGTAGCTGCAGTTTTCTTTTTCACAGGTTGCATATGTGCCAGCATTGCCCATACTCAGTTTCATGGTACGTTTGTAATGATGAGGAACAAGTTATAGATTTATAGTCTTGTTAATAAGATTTAAAAATATGAAACCAAATACGAAGTGGTCTGCTGGGCTTGGCTGTGGATGGTGAGCTAAGTTTTTGGTACATCATACAAGACAGTTAGAGAATGGATATGAGGCTGATGTTGTTTGTTCCTAGCATACAAGACAGTTAGAGAATGGATATGAGGCTGATGTTGTTTGTTCCTAGCACTGCTTTGCTAAGGTAGGAGACAGTGATCAGGCATGAAAGAGATTCATGAAATACTATTTTCATCCTGTATCTTGTGATAATCCTTTTTTTTTAAGTTTACATACTTAAGAGCTAGAATTATTATTTGTTTGTGATATATTTTAAATATTTCCATGTTGATTAATCATATCTTTCCTTTGTACTTGTATGCCATTTTTGGCTGTAGTGAGATGGTACCCAGAATAGTTGAAACAAGCCACACTATATCATATGGATAGATATAATGAATAATGAAAAAGACTGGGTTATACTGTCAGCAAAAGCTGAACCATTTGACTGAGCTAAATATGCTGGACCTTTTTTTATTTCTTAATTTTACCCTTTCCTTGTGCATTTGATTTTTTTATTTGCATCCCTCAGTGCAAAAAGAAAAAAACATTGTTTTTTATGAAAAGGTTCACAATTTTTTTTGTACATACTTGTTTGTTGTTTCCCACGTTAGTGAGGTAGTACCAGAAACAGACGAAGAAAATGCTTCATTCGTTCACATCTTTTCTCTAGCTGTCATGTCATATGCAATGCATCGAAACCATAGCCCCGTCTACAAACCAGGCCCACAGACCTTTCTGTGATTTCCCCTGGTTGCTTCATGTGTAACTGGTTCAGTCCACTGAGAGCACATCATCCCCTGTATACCACATCGCTCCAGTTCACTGTAACCCATTTACGACTCTCACCCTCTTGCATGTTCAGGCTCTGAGCACTCAAAATCTTTTTCACTTCATCCTTCCATCTTCAGTTTGTCTCCCCTTTCTCCTTTTCTCTTCCACGTCTGACACATGCATCCTCTTTGTCAGCCTCTCCTCACTTTTTCTTCCCGTATATCCAAACCATTTCAGTACACCCTCTTCAGCTCTCTCAACCACTCTGTTCTTAGTATCACACCTCTGTCTTACGTTTTTACTACTGACTTGATCAGACCACCTGACTCCACATATTATCCTCAAACTTTATATCCAGCACTTCCATCCTCCTTCACACATTTTCATCCATAGCCCAAGTCTCGCATCCATGCAACAGCAGCATTCCCCCTTGCTCTGAAAAATGTTTTCCAGTTTTCTTTACAGTCACTTTATTGATGTACTTATTTATGGATCAAGCTTTCTCTTCCATATATAGCAGTGTTCCATAAGGTTCTTTTCTATTGTTTATCCTTTTCTTCTTTATCAGTGGTCTTTTGGTCAGAAATTCCATTCACTCATACCAATGACACAATGCTGCACCCTTCTTCCGTTAAATACCTTCTGTTTTCTACTTCTTCCATTACTTTGACTTCTTTCTTGTTTCAGACCTAAACATATTGCAGTGAAATAGACAAAATCTAGTCAAATTCAATGATTCAAAAAAAAAACAATTTCCTGTTTATCTCATGAGAATTTGTCTTGACTTTCCTAGATTCTTTGAGGATATGTTTTTCAACCCTTTAGTCTGTCAGTATATTGGGAGTACTTACCTTCTAATCTTGCAAAAAAATCCATGTTCTTCATAAAAATCCATATTCCTGAAATACAGTAATTAAGGTGGCTTAAAAAAACTGGGAATTATTTTTTTTCAGGTCTCATATTTATTTTCCCTTAGATCACCTATTCCATCTGTACAAAGGGATAATCCACCCCTGTATGGAATTTTGCTCAAATACATACGAGGGGGGCTTCCTCCACCTTTCTTCCTGACAGGGTTCAGTAAAAAGTGGTTTATCATCTCTCATTTCTCAACTTGAACCCCTTTCTTATTGTTACTTTACTGCTTCTTTCTCTCTCTTGTACATATATTACTTTGGCATCTGCTTTCAAGAGTTAGGCACTTATGAATTCGTTGACTAAAGCACACAGCACATCCCACAGATATTTTGTGAGCTTTGGCAGCTTTAAGGCTAACCTATTTGATGTCTTTTTCTGTCCCTCCAAATTCTTAACCTTATGTTATTCTTGGCTTATACAATCATTTTGTCATCTGTATGTCATCATTTGACAGTTAGATGATGCTTTTTGATTATTCCCATAAGGGCTAACTTTGATATGGGTGCCTGTGCCTGTGATGGATTCATATTTTAGGGATAGAATAATGTAGAATTTGGCAACAATTGTTTTTAGCGTGGCTGTTGGGTATCCAACTGTTTTTTGTGTGTGTCTGCTTAGGTGTTTGTAATTTGAGTCATACTATATGTGATTGTTTAGAAGTGAATTAATAGGGAAAAACCACCTATTAGATGGAGATGTATTAAGATTTCCTGCATGTATTAGTCTGTATAGGTTCAGGATATAGCATATTTAATGTAGTTAAATAGAAAGACGAGTAGATATATTTTTATAGTTTAATCTAACTTATCCTTGTTACAGGTAGTGATGCAACAAAATGGTATCCTAAGGATGGAGGTTGGGGCTTTCATGTGGCCAGTACTGTGTCTGAGTGGGTGTGTGCAGGGACGTTCAACCTGTTCATGCTAACTCTAGTAGATGAATTTAAAAACATCACCATGGATCCACCACAGGTGGGGAGGTATCACTGTTCTGTAGAATTTCAAAAGCAGATGTGGTGTGAGTAGAAACCTTGACCTAACTTGATGAATGAAATTAGTGTGCAGAGTGAAAAAGTAAAGTGCTTTTTAAGTGGAAGTCTGTTTTTCTTTTTAACAAATTGGGTTGAAGATGTTTATGAGTGATCTGAAAGGCTTGACTTAATGATGATAAAATAGATAGATAGATGAAGTAGATTAACTTTGAATGCTTGATTTAAGTGGTTGAATGTTTATTTACTAGGAAAAGTTTGGAACACAATGGGGTATGTATTTAACCATAAATGTTTTCACTTTAAAAGCAGTGTTGCTTGAACATAATCTTCACATAACATTCAGCTTGTGAGGATTTTAAAAACCCAAGTTTAAGAGGTGTTTTTCTGCGGAGGAGGATATTTTCCAGTATTGTGTAAATAGTTCCTCTCAGAGAAAGGTCTCATAAGTTTCAGATGGTGTATTTGTTTTTCCCTTTCCCCAGTTTTCACTTCAGCTATTCCCCTCCCATCTGCTGATATACATCATTTAAGATGGCTGTTGATTCAGTTGCAACAATTGTCCATACAATTAATATAGCTTTATACATGCTTCTCAGATCTCAAATATTTTGCAAATCAAGTGATTGCTAGAATTTTTTTGTCATGATGTGGAATCTTAGGTGTTATTTTATTACTAAGGTTTGCATAAGAGTATATGGATTTAGTAATTCTCATACTTCGGTCTGGTGACTTCTAAGACACTAATATTAGGACTATTAAAAAGACCATTCTTCATCCATATGTGTAAGATTATCCTCCATACAGGAACATCAGTTAGTTTCATGAAAATTTTGGCCTCTCTTAAGATACATTCTAGTTAATGACTTGGCATTTAATATTGCTGATTGTCATGTATATGTCTGTTTTACTGTAAACTTTAAGAGAAAATTAAGGTTGCAAGGAAAATGTAAGGCAGCTTTGGCCATTGTAGTTATGTCTTGCCTATATGCAGAAATGATTATGAAACGTGTTTTCATTTTAATTTCCCCTGTTGGGGATAGAATTTTATAATTTTTTTCTAGAGAAACTGCTGTTAGATTAAAAAACAGAATATTTAAGCAGTGTTGACCTTGACCTTGGAGGCATAATTCAACAAGTACCATGTGTATTGTTTTTGGCCTCTGATAGACACAAAAATGATATATGTGCCACATCTAGAGAAGTTTTGGAGCTTAATGACCAACATGTCTATCTTACAGAAATACATTTGAATTAAAGCATGAATCTAGATTCATTTCCTCAGCAGAATTTCAGTGATTTTGCTCCTTATCCATAAAATGCCAGTGTGTTGTCTCTACTCTGTGACATCATCACTTACTTATTTGTAAAGTGGATATTTACTATGGAAACTCAGTGGCTTTATTTGCCTAAGTTAAGAGGTATGCAATTTGTCTCTAAACTAATCAGGTTAGTATAATCACAGTTTTATTTCTAATGTATTAGAACACCAGATGTTTAAAATGGCACTAGCATAAGCTTTGAACTCAGGACAATCTTTGGCATTAGTCTTACAGAATACAGGCCTGAGAACATCAGGTGTGCTTGCATGGTAACCATATGGTCAGAACACTTGACTTTGTAACATAAGATTGTGATTTGTGCTCCCGCCTTCATTGAAAGGCGTGCCCCAGTTCATCGAACTGTAAATGAGGACTTGGTCAGTGTTATTGGGGAACAAAGCAGTCAGATGTAATTTTAGCAACATTACTTCATTTGTGTTGTTGGCTACAGAATTGGTGAGTTTTGATTATACTAGACTTATACCAAACACTTGGGGAATGGAAAAAGTGTTCAGAAACTATTTTTTCCCTTTCCCTAAGTTAACAGAGTCCTGCATCTAGCCAGGAAACTTTTTTTGCATTAATCAGTTAATTGTATTAATGAAATATTTCTTGGCAGTAGCTCATTTCATATTAGAGTAACTCTTTATCTTAGATACATGATGAGCAAGTGGCCTCCATCTCACATCTAGATTGACAGTTTGATATGCCATTTCATTTCAAGCCCATATGTCTGCAGATTGTTGTCAAGGTCAGAAAATGGGTTCTTAATTTCAGAAAATTCATTTAGAATAGGGGCTTGGCAAGCTGGGGATTCACAAGTCATGAGTCACATCCCCTTCATTCAGTTTACATTGTCAAGCCATATGCTTAAAAAAAAAAAAGAAGCCTGAAGTGAATTATAGTCATTTGTTGGTATACTTAGACAACATGATGGAGTTCTGTTTACAGAATATATCAGTTGATAACTGATATTGATTTAGTTATGGTAATAGCAGGGCTACTGAAAATGGTTAGGTAGACTTTCTGTATGTGAGCTTCTGTCTGTAACTCACCATCTCTAGAATTAAAAATGAGTCTCAGACTGAAAGCCCATTCTTAGATTTATCTTTTGACAGACTTAATTTCTTCAGGTGTATGTATCTGTGGAGACACTAGCGCCTACCCAGTACAGCGGCATTGGGGAGCCAGATCAGACAACTGATGATGTGCAAGCCATTCTCTCGTCACAGTCATATATTACCTGAGGAATACCCTCCCAGTCAGCTAGTTGTGTGTCTGCTGGCTGTTTTTCTGGGGGGGTAGGAAGGGAAAATACAAGCATGAACCAAATGTCTAACTTGGGAGACAGGGGAAATCGGGAGCAGATGCATGTCTCCAAGTGGCCTTGGAGTGGTTGTTTTAATTTCTCTTGTGAAGGAAGTGCATTTTTAGATGATGAAAATGTCCCTTGTTTAGAACATTGTCCTGAGACAGAATTAGGAGATCACAGAGGTTGTGAGAATAGAAGGGTTTCTGATATTACTTTCTCTGGTTCAGTCAGAAATGATGATGTTGGTAGTAGTGGAATACTTTCTTGTGTACGACCTACAAGTGTTGTAACTCCAAGAGACTTTTCAGATGATTTAGAAAGAGACAGATTGTTCCCAGCAATTAGAAAGCAATCTAATAAAGGTTATAGTTCCTTTGAACCTTCCCCTCCATTAGAGGAAATCATGGATAGAAGTCAACCAGCTATGGCATCATCAAATTTCACAGACTCTTCTGAGGAGCTGAAACCTTTGATTTCTAAACCTCTTTTGGTGTGTGGTGAAAATAATGAAATTGATAAGGTAACAAATGAATTAGACTATGTTTTGAAAAAAGAAATTTCATACAATAAAGTTTTACCTTTCCCAGTTATTACTAAAAACTTAGGTTCACATGAATACTCAGGTGCTGTAAACTCTTTGGTAGAATTTGATAATCATACCAACTCTCACTCAGTGTCATTAGGCTGTGGACAAGACACAAATTATAATGGTAGCAACTCATCCTCTTCCTCAACACCTACTGTAACGAGAGACACAATGATACTATGTAATGACCTAGATAGTGCTTGTCACGTGGTTCCATTATCCTTTAGTCCAAACCTTTATCCAGATGTGGGCTCAGTGCCTCTCATCAACTGCCAATTGTCCGTCAACAAGACCGTGCCTCCTGGGACTTTCAGTTCCTTAGCTAGTACATCCTGCAGTAGTAATTCTTTGGTGACACTTTTGAATCAGACCAAAAACACTCTTAGTCTCCCTGCTTCTTGGCCACGTAGACGTCCACAGTCACTACGTGTAGCCATCTGTTATTCTGATCCTGAATATTTGAAAGATATGCAAAATGCTCCTGTAATTTCTGCTACTCAGCAGGAAATAGGTTTGAATGATATGTCAGCTAGATATCATAAACTGTATCCTTCTTCAAGAACTACAAATATCCTAGCTACTGTTACAGGCTCAGGCAATAAAAGTATTCAGGAAAAGCGAAATCATTGTCAGGTAGAGGCTGTCATGAATATAGGCAAATATAATGAAGAATATTATGGAGAGAAATCTATGGAGGATATTAGTGGTATAGAAGAGAACTTGAAAATTGTGAAAAATAGAAAACTAGATGGGATGAGGGTGTCTAATTTTTTAACTGGGCATAGTATTAGTCATAAAGATTCAAACCAATTCAGTGAGTTTTCAGTGTTGCCTGAGTTCTCCCTTGACTCAACACAAATAAACAAAAAATTACTCTCTCCTGTTATGGATGCTGTTCCATGCCATCTGGGCTTTGATGACAGTTTTCTTAGGTCTCCTGGCAGTGATAAGGAAAATGACCCAGCAATGCTGTCTGTCCGGCCTAAAGTTCAGTGCTCAAGCACTACTCACTCACCTAAGAAGAAAAAAACTTCTCCCAAGAAAAAACACAGGTCACCAAAGAAACATAGATCAGCCAGTATGAAGGAAAATCAACCAGGACAACAAAAGTCCCTTCCACTGATGGAATATGATGAAGAGAGTCTAAGAAATGAAACGAGCAAGCTTTGGAGTTTGAATGATGATGCATGGGCAGTGGATGATTTTCTTCCTGTATCATCCCGTTCTCAGAGTCATTCTGTTGCACGAATGTTACAAGACTTAAGGCTTTCCCCTGCTGAGACCCCCAAGGTAAATGGAGTATCATCATCAGTAATAGGAGCATCTTTGTCAAATAAATCTCAGGCAAGTAAGTTGGTAACCACTTCTTCATCATCTGATGAAATGGACTCCAGCATGATAACAAGTACATTCTCAACTGACACAGGATATGAGACAGAAACAACCATGAATTCCATATGTACTGATGAATATTCTACTAATGATGAGAAGAAATTATCAAGGAAGATTATGTCACCACATTCCAATGGTCAAAAGGACTCGCTCTCAGAGATATGTAATCCTTATAGTATACCATCCACTCTTGCCACACCTGATCCTTTATCTGAGCCATCAACACCCCAGACTGTGGCAGATGATACAACTGAATATTACAGTATTTGTTCAGAGTTAACAAACCTTACAAATGCATCAGATGATGCTCATTTACCAAAACATTCTGGTGATGACACCCCAGACTTTTTAAGCATATCATCAGAGATGCCTGGGATTCCAAGACTGCTAGAAGACAGCCCATTAGCAGATTTAGAAACACAAATGTTATTCCCCAAAGATGTGCATGATGTAGGATCCTCAGAAGATTGCATCAAGTTACCAGAAGCATTAAGTAACTCAGGTTCATGTTCACTGGACTCACCTGCAAGTGGTGAACCTTCTACTTTAGTGGAAAGCCCAGCAGGTCAAGACTCCCTTTCCATTCCTGAAGCTGCGTCTGGAGAGCAGAGTCCCTCAGATGAGTCCTCCTTCTCTGCTTCTAATACTCCCTCGCAAGAGCTGGTAGAAATAAAGTATGTGCAACTGTCACTGAGTATAGTATTGGCTATTGTCCTTCATGCCATGCAAAGCATTTCACAGTTTATGTTAGAGATATTCCTGGCCTCAGATCAAGAGGATCGCTGGGATTAATGTCTTACTTTTTTAAAACTTTTTTACTGTCAGTGCAATAAGATTAATATTTATGTATTAAGCCATTCATTATATGTACTTTATGTCAGAGACTCTTCATACTGTATTATTAGGTAAAGCTATGTATGAAAGTCAAGTTTTAAGATTCAGGTTAAGTGCACTAAACCTGTATTAGCAGTCACATGATTATTGATTATTAGTTTGACACAAGCAGCTTCTCATATTTCATTCTGAACATTTTTTCTGTCATATTTCCCATATCACTGTAACCTTCCAGATCATTTCTATTCACAGAATTCAACCCTCTTTTATGATCCTTCCATCATATACTATTATGGAGCCCTTAAACCATTGGCCTTGGGTAACTCTGATGAATTTCTCTTACCATTCTGATGAATT
The DNA here is from genome assembly GCA_032273725.1 of Panulirus interruptus. Lineage (NCBI taxonomy): Eukaryota > Metazoa > Arthropoda > Malacostraca > Decapoda > Palinuridae > Panulirus > Panulirus interruptus. Next base: position 452 of record JAUTYZ010072334.1, on the reverse strand, counting down.
TCCTTTACCACTCTTATTCTTACCTGGTTTGTCTTTTTGAGCTTTTTTTTCTTTCATGACAGATTAGTATTTTAAACTAAATGCATTTTTATGTACCTTATGGGGGATGGCATTACTTTTGACCATAATTGTTAAAGATGTTAGCATTGCACTGACCCACATTTTTTTTTTATCAAACTAGATGTTGATAATTTGTTGGTAACAGCCCTCAGATGTTTTTTAGATCTGGATGGAAGAACTTTTTTCCTTTTTTATTCTGCCATGGATATCTCAATTACTATTCATTCAATTTACATGAAATTATCAGGAAAGTAGACTTTTAAAAGTAATCCTAGACATTTTCTTCATCTTTGAAAAAAAAAAATTGTCATCAAGTTGTTCCCCTTTTGTGATTTTTTATATTAGCTAGAAAGTTGTACTAGGTGTCAAAAAACAGCAAAATCTTTTTAATT
>JAUTYZ010072224.1:0-11964 GCA_032273725.1 Panulirus interruptus | reverse complement strand
TGCAGATGAAGAGGGAAGGGGGGAAAAGAGAGAGATGTGAGTAGATAATGTATATCAAGAAGTATAAGAACTTAGGGATGTGTTGTGGAGAAGACAAAGGCGGTATCACAGATAGCCAGCAAGTGAAGTGTAAAAGAAGACAAGAGACGGGTACAGGAGGATAAGGAAGAAGGATAAGATAAACTTTGATAGGAACCCTGTACCCAAAGCAAAGCTGGTCACATCCTGCATTTGGCGAAAACTAGAATATATTTCTCAAGTTTGGTCAACGCACTTGGAGAAACGCAAAGAATTAAGAGAAGGTCCAGAGGAGGGCAACAACGATGGCAGTGGAATTAAATGCTGGGTTATAAGGAAAGGCTCGAGGTTTTAATTTTGCCCACCACGGAGAGAGTAGAGTGAGGAGTGACATGATGACAACTGACATAGGGAAGAGTTCTTCAAAAGATGCAAGGATAGAACAACCAGGGGCCATAACATGAAATGAAAGAAGAAACGTGTTCGAGAGTATATAAAGGACTTTTATAGTGTAAGAGTGTTCGTGTTCGATAAAATGGAATATACTGAGATATGTGAGAGTGAATGTGGACAGCATAGAAGTGTTTAAAAAATTGCATAATAGTAGAGAAAGGTCAGGAGATGGGGCCCTACGAGTGTAGAACTTCCTCCCTCTTCTGTACAGGTAGGAGGTTGCGTTTAGTAAATAAACACATATATGCCTTTTCGCTAATGGAGAATGGAGACTTCTTACAAATACTTCAGTTACATTTATGCAGGAGGCCGACCTACCAATTGCAGTGGGCTGTTGACGAAGTACACACGATGACCAATGGCAGGGGTGAATGCGCTGGTGACGTCGTCACTCGTGGCCGTGAAGATGAGCCAATCACAGTCACTGTTGTCATTTCCATTCTCGATGCCAGAGATCTTGAAATTGATCGGCAAAGATTAATATCATAAATAGAGATACACGGGTTCAGAACTCCCTCCATATTATATTAATCAACTTTGTAACAACGTATGTAATATTAATTCACTGGGATCTGACTATGACCCTTTGTGACCTCTGTAATCTTTTTGCGCTACCGCTCACAGGACGAGCATGGGGTGCACAATAGATCTGCCGGGGGTTACCAGCACAAATCAATCAATAAATCAATCCCCGTCTAGTACAAATAGGTAATTACACAACCACAACGTTATTTCTATAACGTTTCGGTTTGCGCAGAAGCTTTCTTCGTAAAGCCTCTCTCTGAAGAAGACGAAACAGTGTAGGAATAAAGGTCACAAGATCTCACCTGTGTTCACCCAAGACCTCAGTCTATAAACCTGAATCTTGAAAAGTACGCCAATCTGTCACGTCCCACTTTATCGCTGCATATAGAAAATTCCTGTTCGCTGTTGTTTCTCTGTCATTAGTTCATTTTCAGTTTTGGCAGATCGTACGTGTCAATATTTGCACATGGTGGCACTAGTGTGTATAATGTGGCCTAAATAACCGATAAGTCGATACTAAATTTTCCAGGAATGTCATGTTAAAAGTATGTGTGTGTGTGTGTGTGTGTGTGGCAGAGGTGGGTAACAGGTGGTGCTGGGGAGAGTATGGTAGGGTAAAAAGCGTGTGACAAGTACAGGTGACAGGCGATTGTACAGTACAGCAGGTGGGTGTGCTGGCGAAAGGGATCTATGGGCCGGTGTATCAAGCGGTGTAGTGTCCGAGGGTGTGGTGAATACTCGGCAAGACATCCAGCCTTATAGAAGAGGTGTGTGTGTGTGTGTGTGTGTGCGTGTGTGTTCTAGCAAAGGTCACGTTGCTGTAGCAAGTAACGTTGGCTTTTTCCCGTAAGTGTAACACTTAACATGGATGATTACTTAAGTCCCCTCTCACACGAGTCCTGTAGTTACCTTGGTACTAGGCATTACCCACCTCCCAGGTCCTCCTACCCGTTACCTCCAAGCCTTCTGTTCCACTTCCAGGTTCGCCTTGTTGCAGTCGGGTCCTCCGTATCGTCCCCAGAGGCTTGAAGTTACCTCCTGGTTCTCTGTGTTACTACTGTTGTATATCCAAGTCCTGTGCATTATTCGTGCTCTCACATTTGTATTACCCCCATGTCCACTCTCCTACCAGTAGTATCTGTGTCTTATTTCATCTCTGTCACTCACAGGTCACCCTCTTTATCTTCAGGTCACCTGGGCTAACTCCAGGTCTTCTGCTATAAAACTTCGTTGTTTTTGATGCACTTGGGTCATCTGTATTGCTTTCAGAACCTTCGTGCTACCTTTAGGTCTTCTTTCCTACCACCATCGGGTTCTCTGAGTGTCTTCAGTTCGTCTGTTCTACCTTGAGACCCTCCTACCTGTAGGTCGCATTTTATACTTCCCTTTCTCTCGTCATCTTTGGTTGTACTCCTTTACTTTCTCTCTTTAAATATACGCCCACACATACATACATTATATCGAAGCACTTCCCAGTGCATGACCCGGCCTACGGGAGAGCCCAAGTGTGGCATTGTTGCCTTACCATTGACAGCAGGCGGGTGACAGTGGGCTGGTCTGCCATCACAACCACATGGCGAGCCTCCTCGTCCTCCCACGGGTCCAACACCAACTCTAGCAACGTCTCCAGCGGACTTATGGAAGCTTCGGGAGTCGTCTCCTGTGGAGGAATCTTCCTGAACGAGAGTCGTGTCCCCAAGCGAATGCTGGTGGCCAAGAATCTTTTCACTGAAAGAAAATAAACTGCTGTGGTTATAACAAATAGTATATGATCGTTATATCTTTATGAATGTTTATTCTCTCATTATCTTTTCACTTTCTTCTCTACGTCCAAATTTCCATTAAGACACAGGACACTCGTTTCGTCATTCCCCGTTCATTCCTTTTCCTCTCCGACATATTCTTTGTTGTGAAAAATGCTTTCTTGAATCTGTAATCGTTCATTTATGCTGTAATCTATGAGGCAGACACGGAACGTCTCTTACCAGATCAATATCCGTCTTTGTAACATTACGAATGTCCTGCCATTAGTTACCTCACCCCTGGCCCTCCCCTAAGCCTTCTCGCAATTGTCTGTGATGAAATGTTCCTAATCATTCAAGAGACACCAAGATGCCTTCGACATAAATACATGACCAGGACTTACCCAGGTTGATGTTGGCCTTGACGTCGAGCGACTGATCGTACAGGACCGTCGCCTTCGACCAAGAGTGGTATGTCATCCACGAAACTGTGAGATCCAAGAGCCGCTTGACAGGATCCAGTGCTGGGGCGCAAGGCCAGCCTGCCGCCCTTTGACGGCAGCTGGTGGTCAGGGTGGGGACAGGGATGAGTGAGGCGGTGGCAACAAGCGGGTCCTCCTCCCCCTTATTTTTGCTCGCCATTGCAGAGGCCACAACGCTGATGACGTCACACGTTGCCATGACGACAACGACTGGAGGAAAGTCCGAGGACGCGGCGTCGGGTACCTGTGAGGCGGGGAGGGAGGTGGTGCCGCAGGGCAGGGCGAGGAGCAAGGTGCTGCTGCTACTGCTGTTGGAGGCGAGAGCCGTCGCCACGCTCCGGACGCCAGCACAGTCCTCATACAGCAGCAACACTGTTCACCACCAACACAATAAGGGATAACGTTATGAAAAGCCAAAGTATTCTCTCTCGGAAATAATATCACATCTCTGACAGTAGCAAACCTTAATCAAAACAACAAATAACATCTTTAGACCAGGAGAGAAAATTGAAAATCTCAAAAGATCACGATGTTCAGAGATTACTAAACGAGAAATTCGGTTCAACGAACAGATTAATAAATCAGATCTTCACAGAAGAACAAGAATATCATGAACTGAAGCTAGAAAAGTTTAGATACTCGAAAAATAATAAGTTAGATATGTCTTCTCATAATAGAATATATATTACAAATTATAATGCAAAAAGAAAGAGAAAGTTTAAGATGTAACAGGGTATTAGGAGAAAAAAAATTCCTTGAATTCGCATTATGGAGAAAGCATAATTAATTATGTGTAAGGGTACGACAATCACGTATACAAATCTCACAACAACTGTGCCATTGTCAGGAAGGGAGACTATGATGACGTAGACACCGTATCTTTGCCGGACGGTAACCGAGACGGAGCCACTGTGGCGAAGGGTAAGCCACCGCTGTCACTATAGCTCATAACGAAAAAAAAGCTGTGATTAATATCTGGGGTAAATTTTGAATGACGCGGTGGTATAATAGAGCGCGGACTACACAGAACGCGTGTACAAAGGGACAGTACTGACCAGCGTCCATAAGTAAGCCAATATGACAGCAGTGAACTTCGTTATTTTTGTAGCGTAAATGTTCTTTAATACGTTGAATATTTCATGGTACAATTTGTAATCTTTAAAAATTTACCGTTATGACCACTTTACTTGAATAACAGTAATATTTGTAGCTGTTTCAGGAAGTGAATTTATGTTAACTTGATATGTTAGCGTTTTTAGTTCATACTATAAGTAAAGTTTCCGAAAGGAGAAATAGGTATTTCATGCATTAACCAACCAATAATACAACATTGCTTCCATCTCATAATTCTATAATCTTTTGTCATAGGAGTTACTACACTGCCTTTACATCGAAGTAAATTAACTAAGCTGCTGTAAATATCTGAAAAAACCCTGACCAGATTACCAGATTCTGTTTACAACCTGCCCGACACGCATCAAGATATACTCTACGGAATACTCGACCATGATTTCATATATGTTGTTAAATTCATCGACACACAATAAATATGTACGAAATGCAAAATATCCTCAATGATATTTGATTGCGTGTGTTTGCATCATAATTTTTTCGTTATAGAAACTCAGTAATGGTGTTCTGCATTCGCCATTAGTTCTTAGATAATTCAGGAAATAATACATAAATAATTGAATAAAGGTTTATGGTACGGACTCAAAATGCTCTCTTTCAAAGTCAGAAATTCGTTAAAATAAATGTAAGTGAATTCTTGATAAGCTCTTTGATACCTTATGAATAATGCGTGAAGAGGGATTTGGTTGATAATCATCTGACGACAGCTTAGCCGTTGAGAACTGGCTTAGTCTTGCGTGGTGTTGAAGACGTTACTATATCATCTCGGATAAAGTACATTTTTCCTGTCCATGACTTTCAATGCTGTAATTTAACCAGAAATAGCTAAATACTGCTAAGTTTTGATTTATTTAACATTATTATTGCTTGAAGAAATGAAAATTAAAGTTACATTATGTTCATATCCAAAAAAAAAAATCTCTTAGTTTAGAGATACAGTCACTTTGTGGTAAACATAACATTAAATCTACCCGTTAAGTTTTTTCAAAACATAACACGTATGATTACATGACAATACTTTATAAGAATTACCATGATATAATAGCGGGCAAGAATGTTGTTGATCACAGGCATACGGATTAGTTACATATATTATTGTGGGGGTGACACCTAAAAAAGTCATCTTTATTTAACAACGAATACACGATGCGGTTATAAAAAACAGAGGAGGTCACTCCCACGACTACAATAAATCAAAAGCCTTTACGTTTTTGACTGGAATTTCGTTGACGGTCAATATCTAACGTATTGTCACTAATTACAAAATTATTACATGGATACGAATAGATTTTATAACTACTTCAGTCTGTGATGAGACATGCCTGCACTTCACCCAACCATTAATGTGATAGCGTTATATTATGTACTGCTAATTCTTCTCTACTACAAAAGAGGCGGTCTGTAACCCTGTAATGTACAGCCTGTTGAAACGCCGAGGAACCTGCCAGATGCACGATGACTAACCCCCCCCCCCCTCCCTCCCCTAAACAGTTGCCAATCCGTATCCATGGAAGGATAGAAATTGCTGGCTTCTGGGGTGATTAGTTTCGCTAAAATATTTTACTGTTGAGCGGGAATATAAAAATGATGACGATAATAATATTAATCATAATGCAAGATAAACCCTAACGCAAAAAAAAAAAATCTATCAAATGTCATCAAAAAACTTAGTGATTCTCACCTCGATAATGGTGAAATGTAATAACCAAGAAGGATCTGTAACAACCCTACTCGCTTATGATAATCACACAACAGCCACCTAACTAACCACGACAGCCCCGACAGGTATATATCAATACGCTCATTACTTTCCCGATTACAGCGAATAGTGAGACAACGGGTAGGACGGACCTCCGGACCTCCAATAAGAATCAAGAGCTACCTCTAATAACGTGTAGAGAGAAGAGTAAAGAGCAACGCGAGTTTCGCCGTGATGGTCCCTTGTATTACCCTCACGCGGCCCCAGACGAACCACCGCAGTAGGTATTCAGCACGTTAGACCAATGCTGTGTCTCAAATGAACGAGGCAAAACCCCAGCTGAACGTAAGTTACCACAAACATCTGTGCTCTTTAGTGAGACGAGGAACTATGTGGTGAGTGTGTGTGTGTTCAACTCCTCCCCTCCTCTGTACCAACAACAAGATAAAAAACGAATATATATAATAATCTTTTTGAGTAGCTGTTGAGCGGGAGGTGACTTTTGCAACGGCAACACCACGCTGAAAATTGTATGGGTCTCGCGGATAACCTCACGGTATGCTTCTGTGTCGTAAACCTTCAATACCAGAGTACTTCAAGTGTTGTAAACTCACAGCGCTGGCGTGATCATGCTGTGCTGTAAGCTCACAGCTTAGTGTGTGTTGTGTTGTACACTCGTAGCGTTCACACGTGTGCTCATAATGCTTTGTAGGCTTACAGCATTGGTGTGTTCGTTCATGCTGTGTAGTAAACTCACAGCATCACTTTGCTCATGCTCTGTGTTGTGCGCTCACAACATCAGTGCGTCTATGGCGTGTCCTTCCGTCGAATGCCCGGAGTGTTACGTCTACGCCCACAGCGTCAGAGGGCAACAAACAGACGAGACTGGGGCGTCGGTGCGGACCAGGGAGGCGGCACAGCATTGGCCAACGTTAACAACGACTGCCACCAGGAGGGAGGGAGGGAGGGTCATGGTGTATCGTGATCTCACACCAGTGAACAGGATTTGCCACTGTGAAGGTCCAGGAAGTCCCACCACTTGGGTTATCACTTTCCTGCGTCACCGTCCCCCTCCTCCTCCCCTTCCCCTCCCCCAACATCTCACCTCAACTAAGCTGGACAGGAGGCGGGGGGAGAGAGGCTCCACAACACGCCCTCCCACTCACATACGTACGTGCTGATCCATCCTGTACTGTGCTTGTATCTGTACATAAATACACAGGGACCCTCAACACACCTCTGTAACTTGCCTCATATACTCACTTGTATTTGTGTAACTTAACACACTCATGTGTGGTAAGCGGCTGTAATGTCTTGCCCACGCCAAAGGGCGCGAGGTGGCGAGCAAATTGACTGAAGTAACTCATACCACCGCTTCTTGCTAGCCACAGCACGGCACAAAAACTCCAGCAATGGTGAAGACGACAGAAGAAGCACTGAGCACCACTGATGCACCTGCGAGACTGCAACAGCAACAGAGCAAGATACAACAGTGCCAGCTTGATCAACAACAGCTGCAGTAACAGAGGAAATTTATGCAATACACCGACAACGCACTCCAACGAAAAAAGTCGAAAAATTATAAAGAAAAAAAAGCTAACAACAACAGCGTTGAAAACACCAACAAAATCAGGAGATAAAAGAAACAAAAGCCATCACAAAAGTAGCAAACAAAAGAAAAAGCACCGCGAGGGGGAGTGACGCAGGAACAACAGCAGGAACTCTGGTGTCATCCGCAACAAAACAGCAGCATCAAGAGCGTCAGTAACATCCGTAATTAACAAAACAGCGGCAGCAAAAGCAACACGCTGGCAGCCAGCGGTAATATCTAAAGTAAAGTAAAACGACCACAAGCAGCGGCTGTAACAAGAGTAACAGCAACAGCTGCAACAATAGCACGAACTAAAAAAAGTAACATCAATAAGAACATTATGTCACACAGGTAACAGTAACATCAGCTGCAGCAGAATTGAAAGCAGCAGCAGTATCAATAACTAAAACTAACAGGAATATCCTAAACAGCAGTAACAACAACTGGAGGAGGAGGAGGAGCAGCAACAGCAGCAACAGATGACAGGAAGAGGAGCCTCAACAACAGCAGGAGTAACAGCTGTAATGACATCAGATTGTCCAGCAGGAGACAGTGAGAACTAACATCATCATCATCATCATCAGCATCAAGCAGATTTCACAGCCACGACAGCAGAAGCAGTCAAGCACAGTAGCAGGAGAAGAAGAGAGAGGGATGATACAACAGAAGCTGGAGCAGTAGCAGTAAAGACACAGCAGGAGCAGGAGCCAGGGACGGGTGCAGCTGTGCTTGCAACCCAACCTTCACCTGGTGGCCGGCTCTCAACCCGGACCCCGCTCTGCCCTCCTTCCCTCCCTCCTGCCTGGCCTCGAACCCTCCACTCGCTCTCGTGTTCCCTCCCGTGCCTCCCTCCGCGCTGCCACCACCCGGACAGGTGAGGTGGAGGGGTGGTCGTGCCGGCAGCTTTACAGTGGCGCTGGGGGGTCGTGACAGCGGGGTTCGTCTTATTGCCACATGTGAAACCAGGAAGTCCGTTTTTCGTCCAGGCTTCGCAGCCACTTGCAATCTCCTGAGTGCCGTTTAATGGGGGGGTACTCTGTGTTCATTCACCTTTTCTTTTCATTTCTTCAAGTGCTTTTTTTTGTTACGATAAGACCTTAATAATGACCTAAAAAGCGGAGGATAATGTGGAATGACAGGGAGGGTTCGGAGGGCAAGGGCAATTAAGCCAGGTTCTGGTGGCATGCGAGGGTTACATTACCTTGGTGCTGCTGCTGCCTCCTCCTCCTCCTCCTCCTCTTCCTCCCCAGCGCCACCACTCTCAGTGCCACCGGCTTCAGGGCCACCCGCCCCTAGCCCTAGCCACCCCAGACCCACCTGCCTTCGTGCCACCCACCGCAGTGCCGTCTCAGCGACACCCACCCTAAAATGCCACCCACCCTGGAGCCACTTACCTCACTGTCATCCTCCCTAAACCTACACAACTAAGAGCCACCTGTCTCAGTGCCATTTGTCTGTGCCACTCACCCTAATGTCATCTACCTTAGGGCCACCACCCTCATGCCCTCCACTCGGGAGCCACCCAACGCAACGATACCCATCGCAGTGCCCGTCACCCTAAACCCGTTCGTCTCAGTGCCACCCAATGCAGAATCACCAGTCTCAGTGCCACCCATCCCAATACCGCCCATCCTAAAACCACCTTTCTGAGTGCCACCCACCCTAGACCCACCAGTCTCAATACCACCAACCCAGATGCCACCCACCACAGAGCCACCTATCAGTGCCACATCCCTTAATGCCATCAGCCATAGTGCCACTACTGTCCATGCCACGTTCTCCGTGCCACCTACACCAATGCCCGCCGCCTCCACCACAGCTGATTCACTAAGGCAGGGTGTGGGGGAGGGCGGGATGTGGTGTTGCTGGCCACCGCCACCGGCGAAAGAGAATCCTTCAGCGGTGAAAGAGTCACATTTTCACCCCACAGTGCTGAGGGAACTTTCGCCTGCATGACAATGTATTGCACACTTACGATGAAAAACCCAAGTAGTCAAGGGCTTCAAGTAAGTTATCAGCCAGGCTGTAACGAGTGTAGGACTTTGACATTATTCTTAGCATCATACCTGTGTCTCTTCTGTTATTCTTTTACTTTTTCATCTTGCCCATAATTCAAGTGTCAAAAGTCTGTCTGAAGAGAATAATCTGTGTTAAAAAGAAGAAAGGTAACTATAGCCACTCTCACTACGTGATTGTTTGAGGCCTAGACGGGAAACAGAAATGGGGGTTAGAAGCGTTGTGGAAACGAGAGATAAATAAATAAAAACTCAAATACAAAAGTTAATAAACATAAAGGAAGAGAATAAGAAAAAAGGGATAAAAGATCTTAAGTATAGGAGTGACATTTGAAGGAGGAGAAGAGGGTTTAAGTAATGACGGAGGAAACAGCGTTACAGAATACTGTCTGTCCGATGTGGTTCGACTTCGATGCGGCTGTGGTGCTGAACTGCAACAACTAAGGGTTAGAGGAGGCTCTTCTGCGTCAGCGCCACCTGCGGGAGTCGCAGGGCGTGGCCAGAGGCATGCATCGCGTCCCCTTTAACCGGGTCAGTTATACAAGACACGAAGTATGACAAGAAGAAGAAGAAGAAGATCAGACGAGAAAGAAGAATGACAAAGGTAACATGCGAGAATGAAAACAAAGAGGATTTACGGGGGGGAAGAAATGAAGCGGCGTCCACAGCAAGGACACAGCAGCTTGAAGAAGGATGACAAAGGAAGACAGTGGAAGCATAACAACAACAACAACAACAACAACAACAACAATAATAATAATAATAATAATAATATTGATAATAATAATAATGATAATAATAATAGAGAAGCAAAGGAGAAAGAAAAACACTATTATGTCTAAATCACATAAAGTAATTTGCCTAACCATCGCAAAATAACAAACAGAACAGAGTTAGAGAAGGAGAACAGCAGAGAAAATTGAGCCAAACAGAACAGAGTATTAAAAGGGAAAAAATGAAAAGGTGAAGGGAGGACAACAAAATATAGGGACAAAAATATAAGCTGAAGATTTCAGCAAAGATCCGTAGAAGAAAATAATCAGAGACTAAAAATAGTGTCAGGAACGTCAGCAGAAGGTCAGGAACGTTAATCGAAGGTCAGGAACGTCAGCCTCAGGCCAGGAACGTTAGCCGCAGGTATGGACAGTCAACAGAGGGTCAGGAACGTCAGCCGAGGGTCAGGAATGTCAGCTGTGGGTCAGGAGCATCAGGCAGCACCATCAACAGTGGGACTGGACAGTCTGCCGTGGGTCAGGACCGTCAGCCAAGGGATAAGATCGTCAGCTCAGCTGACCATTACCGTGTCAGTTACATTCGTACCGGTCAGCCATGCGCTTGAAGGCAGAACCGAAGATGAAAAAAAAAGCAGCTATACAAATGAAAGAAGCAAGCAGGTGGATGAAGGAAGCAAGCAAGAGGACGAAAACTTTCACAAAATAGTCAAAAGAAGATTAACGAATTGAAGAAATGTGGAGGATAGAAAACAAGTGGACGAGAGAATTCGAGCGGATCGTAAGAAAGAGATGGACGAGAGTATGAATAAAGTGAGAATAGCAAGAGAAATTGGGGAGGAAATCTCAAGAAATGAGGTGCAATCGTTAACGAAAGAAGCAAATTAATGACTTTTTTGCCGCAAAAGAGGATATATAGAGTGCGCAAGAAAGGTCAAGGGACTGGGCCTCAATAACTGAGTTACAAGTTACGCAGTGAGTAAAATGTCAACAAGGATTAGGCAGTGCTGAATGAGTGAGTACTTCACCAATTTACACGGTAAGTGAACTGTTTACAAAGGTAGGGCAACAGTGATAGGATTGTGTAAGTATTTACGATAGGCAAACTTGGGTACTTTTCAAGTATCCGATGTAGAACATTGCTATGGATGATATACTGACAAATGTCTTGTACGTATTGTTCCGTGAGATCTGTCTCCGTATTCACTAATTCTACAAATCGACAGATCATCACCGAGATGGGGACAAAGGAACTTAACTAATGGAATAAAGGAACAAAGTTAAAAAGGAAAGTCTGCCAAAAAATTAAGGTAATCTATGACTAAAGAGAACAAAATAATTGCATAAACCTAAATGCAAATCTGTTAATCGAAGATATGATCATTCAAATGACGACATGTCATTGTTAGGGATAGATACACTATGGAAAATGGAAATGAAAATATGAATGAAAGAGAAACAGAAGAAAAACGAGCAATCAGGAATACGAAACACTTGTCGATTAAGAAACATATTGGTGTGTTAGTGTGTGTGTGTGTGTGTGTGTGTGTGTGTGTGTGTGTATGTGTGGGTCGAAT
>JAUTYZ010072114.1:0-11964 GCA_032273725.1 Panulirus interruptus | reverse complement strand
GTTTGATTAAAATATTTTTTCTTATACATATGATTATCATTTACAGTCTCTTATCTAAATACCTGTTATTTTTTCTACTCTCTCTTTCAGGCTGCTGGAGAGAGAGGTAGAGGCTAAATGTGGCCCACAAGCTGTGTGGTGAACAGCACTAATGTACATCACAAAGTCAGAAGCCTAAACTGTTCTCCTTTTAATTTCATCTTGTCTATCAATCTATCTATATTTATGACACCTGTTCCCCTCAGGAACTCCCTCAAGGGGGTGGCCACAGCAGAGGAGTCTCCATAACTGATGAACTCCAGTGCCACTTTTAAGCCTTTAGTGCCTCACCCTTAAAAGGCCACTGGCAGACAGCAACTCTAGCACAGTGTTTTCAAAGGCTCCTACCTAATGTTCCTACCAACTACTTCTACTTGATGTATCTACCTAATGTTCTGACCTAATACTTCTACCAAATACTCCTACCTAATGCTCCTGTCTAATGTTCCTACCTACTACTTCTATCTACTTCTACCATTTTGCCAAAAGGCAGGGAAAGTACGTAGAATGAGCTGTGTGAGTTAGGTGCTGTCAAGAGATATATGTGACATGGTGAGAATGTATGTTTGTGGACAGAATGCCAGCAGTCCACATGTGGGTGAGGCAGAAAGAAAAGACGGAGAAGTGCAACTTGACAACTAACGAAATGCTGGCTCACTAAGCAGCCATCACTAACCCTCCTGATACCCCTGTGGGTGGCACCGGTTGGTTGTTGCCTACCAACTAATACCAATCAACTTCTCTTGTAACTTTTCTAAATCTATAATTGCAGCATGAAATTCTCTAAAACATTATGAGCACCTTTCAAGTGCAAAAAATATGTTCTACACACTCTCTTCAGTTTTAACTCCACCTTGTCCTTCTAAAAGAATTAATAACTTTTTTATGTAATCGCAACTCTACAACATACTATACCTTGCTAACTACAAAAAACATACTACTTAGTAATTCAGCCCATAATCTTTATTCCCTTCAACTTTACAGAGAACAATCACTACTTTCATCAACTCACCTCAAATAAGATGACTTTTTCATTCTAGCACACACACACACACACACTCCAAATCCACTCAGCAGCAGCTTCACCTTCATTTTTCACCCACCCTTCATTGTCTAACTAACAATTTCAACAACACCCGCTAGCTTCTCCCTTTTCAGGTGCAGCACTGCTCCTCATTTTCTTCTATGTAATCTCTTCCTCTCCTTAACACAATATTCTCCTGTCTTTGAGTCTTATCATACTAATACCTGTCTTTTCTACCATCATCCCTATTCAGGCTTTTAGAAAGCTACCTTTACCTCTCACTAATTTCACCCTTTGTCACCAGAAGTTTGTCATCTGTAAAGAGCAACTGATTCCCCCCCCCTCCAAACATCAGTATACTGTAGACCTGCCCCTCACCTTAAGATCCTTGCAATCACCTCCCTCAACCAGGTGACATCATAGATCCTTGATGCAGACCCACCTTCACTAAAAACCACGCATCCTCCCCACTCTCACACACATGCCTTACTTTTGTACTATGAATTCCTCACTGCACTTAATAACTTTCCATTTACCCTATATGTTCATAACTTTCACAAAGTATTTCTGTTAACTGTTAACCTTATCATATGCTTTCTCCAGATCCAAAAATGCTGCACACATGTGGAAAGAAAGCAAGATATGGAGTTTACAATAGTACGATTAAAGGGTTTGAGTGACAGGAAGACCATCTTTGATATGGGGAAATAGAGTGGAAGAGTGCTGGAGGGAAAGAAAATGGGGAAGAATGTGTGGAAGTGTGTATGCGAGGGAGGCACATGAGGACAGGGATAAGTGGAGACTTTTTTGCCATGGCCAACACCCTTGATGGGCGTTCATGGGGGTAAAAAAAATTTCTTTCTCTAAGCATTTCTCACAAAAATACTTCAAAGCAAACAACCTAGTCAACAATCCTCTATCTCTCCTGAAAACAAGGCGCTTCTTCCCAGTCTGATGTTCTGCGCATACCACCAGCCTCTCCATCACCAATTTCGCATGCACCTTGCCAGGTACATTCAACAGGCTTATGCCTCTGTAATTCAATAATATACTTTTCTCTGTCTTGCTTTTATATAAGGGCACTAATAAATGCGTTTTGCTGGGCACCTCACCTTAGACCATATAAATAATGAGTAGCCTGACTAACCAATCAACACCACCATTATCCCCTTTCTTGAGAAATTCAACTGCAATCCCATCCACTCCTGCTGCTTTGCCACTCTCCATCTTACACATGGCTTTTACCACTTCCTCTACCGCAAAACATTTGTCAGAACTTTCTAACTCCACATACTTCCTTGTCCAAGACAAACCATATCAGCCACCCTATTGTCATGTACACTCAACAGTCCTTCACAATACTCACTTCATCTCATCCTCACCTCTTCTTTGCCTATTACCACTTCCCCATCTGCTCCCTTCACCGTAATCCTCATCTGTTATTCTCTTTGCACTATTCACCTCCTTCCAAAAGATTTTCTTTCCAATGAAGTCCATCAATACTCTCTTACACAATCTCTTATTTGCCCGGTTTTTCATTCACAAATATCAACTCTAGTTGTCAAGGATAATACACCAAAACCAGAGCCCATCATCCACAGCCATGCCCCACTGAGTATTCTAAGGTTTACCTTGACTGTTTCCAAATCCCCTGGTTCAACCCAAAGACAGCATGTTACCAATTGTACCCCACATAAAAAATATAATATCCCTGGGAATAGGGGAGAAATAAGACTGCCTATATATCTGCTGCATGTTGTAGAAGGTGATTAAGAGGGATGGGAGAAGGGGGGCTGAAAGTCCTTCCCTCCTGCATTACTTTCTAAAACAAGGAACAGATGGAGCTAAGAGAGGAATTTTCCTCTAAAGCTCAGTCATCTAATCTGGATGCTACCATGCTCACATGGGAAACAGCAAACATGTATGAAAGAAAGAAAGAAGTAATTACAATAATAATAATAATTATAATAATAATAATAATAATGTTAACAAAATATTGATAACATAATGATAATAATTATCCTTGGGATAGGGAAGAATGAATACTACCCACCTATCTCCTACATATTGTAAAAGATGACTTAGAATGGCAGGAGATGGGGGTTGGAGATCTCCTTCTGTAATAATGCTTTCCAAAAGAATGATCAGATAAAGGAGCCAAATGAGGATTTTCCCTACTTGCTCCACTGCTTTGTTCCTATCAATACCACACTAAGGCAGAAAATAAATAATGAAAATGAACATGCATATTTGCTACATCGACCATCAACCTCAATGATCTATAAGAAATTCTTGTGATCTTTCCTACCTAAATTATCAACAGAAACATCTGGAGTATCAACCATATCAATTAAAATTTCAGATTCTTACTGTGTTTTGTCAAAACGCCAAATGTTTCAGAAATCTACAAATATCAGAAAATACAAAAAACAGAACTTACCAACAGTGTAAATAGGCTTGCGGAAGGGAACAATTCCAAAACTGTATTGAAATATACCTCGCCCGATGAACATGCATGGAGCCAAGCCAATGATTTTTTGAAGGGCATTTTGGAAACGACGTATAAATGAGCCCTCTGGGTTAGGAACCTGATCATAAACCTCATTCTCCCCAAAGGAAAACATTGGCACAAGTGAGGCACTGAAATAAAGAAAGCAGATAAGCTTTACAGACTAGTTCATTTTAGTTTTGATTCTTTCACAATATTCAAAACATGTAGTACAAACTATTACGTGAATTGCATGTGTTAATGAACTGAAAAGGAAATTAATAATTGGGCATTCATATTTTCCCTTTATACACATGCATAAAGACCTATGTGCTCATTTCTACAACATTTCAAAGTATCTCATTAATTCTTTAAATACCAAAGACCATAAAATTCTTTCATATGGAAAATGAAGGTATGTGATAGCAGGGACACAAAATCTAATTACAGGTGAAGGAGGAGGAAGCAAAGGTAAAACAAAACAGTCAATGGCCACAATATAATCATAACTATACATTATGGCCCTTTAAGTCAAAATATTGGATAGAAAATGTAAAATAATAGCTTGTATTCAGTGACTGAGAATACTATTTAATAAAAAGCAATGTGACTGACCAAAGGATGTACATGAATACCAAAGTCATATACTCAGATCAGGGAAACTTTATCAATTCTGTTATCAACTTAGTTTAATTTTGGAAATGGTGGAAATGAGAGGTATCTAAAGCTAGTTTCAAACTTTTATTGGATTATGAACAGTTAAAGAAAAGACTTATTGCAGCAAAAACACATCAATTAAGTTAACAGGCCAACCAATTGTTTTCCATTACCATCAGGTAACCTTGCAAGATCTGATGGTTTGCAAAATGGAAAACTAGGGAGATGTGTACTTTGCACACTTTTGTGTTCTGACACTTCCCCAAACTGGTTTGTGCTTTATTCATCTTTTCACAACCCAACAATAGTAAAGAGTTAGAATTTGGTGAGCGAAGCACAAGTTATGCAGGGGAAGAAGCAGAGGTTGATATTGGGAACACTGATAAGTACCAAAAAGTGAAAAGAAAAAAAAATGAAGCCTACCCATGCCTCAGCGCCATTTTGCAGAAACCTTTACGTTTGTTAAGGTGCAAGACAACTGCATTAGGGTGGCAATCCAGCGATTCCTTTGCCCCACCTACCACCAAGCAGAGGGCACGACCTGCCCCTTCTCGGCCTAAGAGGTAGTCCATGCTTTCTCGCGTAGCGCTAACTGCACCTAAATGGGGACAACAAAAATTAATGCCATGATATTAAAAATCTTGTATCCTGTAGTTTACAGCTGAAACTATTCACTTAAGATCCTAAATGAAGTCCATGATTTTTAGTTTTATGTCAAATAGTAACCAGGCAAGAAATCATAAAACTCTTCTATCTATATCTCTGATGCCCATTCCCTCCGGGAACTCCCACCAAGGGGGTGTCCACAGCAAAAGAGTCTCCCTTATCCATGTCCTTACATGCCTCCCTTGCATACACCATTCCATGCATTCTTCCACCATTTCTCTTCCTCCAGTGCTCTTGCACTCTATTTCCTCATATCACATCTGGTCTTCCTCTCACACCACTCCCTTTAATTGTACTATTATACACTCTCCTTGTAAATCCCCCACCTAGCATTCTTAACAAATGCTCAACCCATCTCAAAGTGTTACATTTCATCCACTCTATCACTCCACAATTCTTTCCCTGCCACATCTCTCATACAACCCCTAATTTCTTTCTTCATTCCATCTAATCACACCAAATGCTCCTTTCAAATAGCTCATTTCCACAGAGCCTGGAGTCCTACCCCCTGTGACTTATTCCATGTCCATGTTTCATCTGCATAGGCCTGGGTCAGGAGGACTATGCTGTTCTTTAATCCTTTCTTCACTCCCATACTTACACCTGATTTTCTCATATCCTTTCTAACAACAAGGGTCACAGGTCACATTACGTACAATCAAAAGGCCTAGTATTTCTCATATAATGTAAGAACAGCTGTCTGGCAACATGTTACTCACTGTCGCCTCATATGGAATCATGACAATTCAAAGCAATTATGGGATATGACATTAGTGAGGAAGATAAAGGGGGAGGTTTAGCCTGCTATGTGTATGCTGAAGTCTGACTAGCACACAAGGTGAATACCTACTCCTATCTAAGTACATGCTACGAAAGTCCTGCGAGTCTCTTGGTAAATATGTGTATTTAAGCCGACAAATATAGAAGAATTCAGCCTTGCATGTACTAATTTGTTACTTGCATTCTTGTTGGTAAATACAGGATGATTTTGCCTTGCATCTAAAAACTTAATTTGTTATTTACATTCATACTGATAGATATACTATAGAATGATCCTGACTCAAATCAACTGTTACTCTGGTTCTCTAATATAGGATTAATTAAATAAAATTCCATGTGAAAGGGAAGCAGTTTCATATCATCTATGTGCAAAAATCTATAGTGATTCCTAAGTCTGCTTAACCTTCAAAATACATGCTGCATGAAATGTTAATTACCAGTGAGGTGCATCTACAGCTTTTCTTTACCAGCAATTACAGTTGCAAAAGCTTACTTCATAATTTTACTACTGTCCATGCTACACAACAAACTAAATCAAATGGTCAGGGACAAACACAATAAGATCCAACCTACACAATATTCTACTTCTGAGCTTACAAATACTAACCAGTGCCCATGAAGAAATCTCTGTAGAAAGGGAGCAGGAAATGGCCTTCCAAAACAAGCAGGTATGGAGTGAAGCCTGGGAATGTCTGTTGTAATAGATGCACACAAATCTATGAATTAATGAAGCAAATTCTAGATAAATGCATTCCACTACAATGTTATTTAAGTCTACTAACCAGTGCACAAGAAGAATTCTCTGTAGAAAGGAAGAATGAATTGAGCCTCCACTGTAAGCAGATATGGTGTGAATCCTGGAAACCTCTGAGGCAGCAGTGCAATAAACAGAGAAGCACATTAATAAGCCACTTCAAAAGTCATAAAGAAGAATCAAGGGACCTTTTAACAAAGTACTTCCAGATCAATGAAATCCTTACCCTAAATTAACAACATGCAGTCTTCTATAATATCAAATCAGTAAAAGCGATAATACTACTCAGAAAATTTTTACTTAATGTTCATTAAATGTTTTTCTAAGTCTCCAACTTGTTTTCATACTTCAGACTAGATTTTTGATTAAGAACATACTTTATGTGTTTTGATAATCCCATAAAAGCTCTTTAGGATGATATAACTGTAGTAAAAACCATAACATTTGTTCAAAAAAGCATGGTTCTATTTTGATTTCCGAAAATTCAACATAAAATTATTTCACTAATGAGGGACTTTCTCACATCTATGTTGGTCGATGTATTCAGTATGACACTTACAACTTTCCAGTTCTATGTCAGGGCAGTCTATGTAAAAACTTATCAATACACTTCAGGCAGGGTACTTCTCAACCAAACTACTGCCTAACCTCCTTTGTATTACTTAAAAGACCTTTCTGCCCTTATACACCAGGGTGATTAATGCAGCTAATCATCAACAAACGTCAGTTCATATAAACTGCTACCCACTACAAACTGACACTACTCTAACAGCCTTATAACCTTACCATGTTTCCCCATTTTACTTCTGGTCTCCAGTTCATATTCATACCTGCTTACATTTTATGCTCTGGTGCAGGGATGTCTCAATATGCAGCCCACTGAATAAAATACCTATGATAGTGTACACAGGATGCAATATGAGTTCAAATATTTAAAGATTTGCTAAAACCCATTTTTGGGTCAACAGGTGTGTGTTACGGTTTGAAGTGCTCGCCAACCTTTCCAATGGATTATCTGGCCATACCATAGATCTAGAGTTCTGGATCCCCCCATCTCAAACCAGTAATAAATACCTTTAGCGGTGATCAACCAACTATTCTGTGTCAATAGAACTACAAAGAAATAAACAAATTACAAATGAATGTTAAAAACAATGTAAGACCAAAAGGGGTATAACAAATTTAAATTTATTGTAAACATTTGTGTCTATGGTAGTATGCATCTCAAACTTTTGTAATTTACTATTCTATGTATCCATATCTCTGAAGCCTGTTCCCTTCGGGAACTCCCTCAAAGGGGTGGCCATGGTAAAAGAGTCTCCATAACTGGTAAACTCCTGTGCTGATTCTTTGCCTTTTGTTCCTCATCCTTAACAGGCCACTGGCAGAGGGCAACTCTAGCACAGCATTATCAGTTCCTCCCGACTACTTCTACCTAATGTTTCTGCATAATGTTCCAATCAACTACCTAATGCTCCCACCTAATGTTCCTACCTACTACTTCTACCTAATGTTTCTCCCTAATGCTCCTGTCTAATGTTCCTACCTACAGCTCCTATCTATTATTCCTACCATTTTGCCAAAAGGCAGGATTAGCACATGGTGCTCACTGCAGGATAATCTAGAGTTATTTAGAATGAGTAGTGTGAGTTAAGTGTTGTCAAGTGTTAGGTGTGACAAGGAAAGACTGTGTTTGTGGACAGAATGCCAGCATTCCGATTGTAGGTGAGACAGAAAGAGAAGACAGCTACCTGGGTCTGACAAATGCACCTTGGCAACCACTCAAGTACTGGCTCACTGTGCAGCCGTTGCTAATCCTCCCGCTACCCACATGGCGGCTTGTAATGGTCATAAACCTCCCTGAGTGGTGGCTACCTACCAACTACTACCTATTATTTGGCGTATATAATACTGTACGGCAATGTCATGAAAAAATATATGACCAAAAATACTGCCACAAATTTTAAAATTACTTCAAACAATTCTGTGCTAGCAATAGTACATATTTTAACGAACTCGCTGTACATGAGATGTTGGTTCGAGATTTATTATTTGGGGCATTTAGTATTAAATATCAATCATTTATGAATTAACGCAAAAAAAAAATGTAAGACCAATAACATTATCACAAATTTATAATTACTGTAAACATTCATGCATGGCTGACTGACGTATCTTGTTCACCTCGGGGATACTGAGAGGACTCCTCCTCTCCAGTAACATCCATAACACCTACTACTTCTTTTGAAAAGTAATCACAGACGATTTCCAGCCTCCCATCCCCACACCTAATAGTGTCTTAAAAACAAACAGGGGATATATAGATAACAAGCTTTCACTATTATCCCCAAGAATAATTGATATTCTTGCCAAGAGGAAAAAAATATCGATTTCTATTTCCTGAATAGCAGCTCCTTCAATTTCTAATATATCTTGCAATATATTTTTGGCTTTTAACTGTTCATCTATATGGATAATACTGTAACTTAAACTCACCCTCAACAAAAAGATTTCATAAAGCATCTTAAAACTACAACTAAGCCCACCTTGCTGAAGTCTGAACCTTCCGTAGAGAAATGGCAAAATGCTCCAGCAGAAAGGATTCCATGGGGATGATAACCCATGATGTAGTTCTTAGAAGGGTCAAGGTCAGCAGTCTTGATTAGATGAACTGGAAAGAAATCTCGGTAGTGTTTCCAAAGACACCACCGTCGCAGCCACTCAAACCTAAAACATTGACACAGCATTAAGAACATATCACTAACATGATAAATGTCAAATAAAAAGTTTAAAGATAACTAGAAGGGTGTTCCTGGAATATTTGAACCACCTGCAGTGCAGCACAGTCATTGGAAGAGAAATATGTATGGGTACAAATATTGTCTAGAAGACATCAAAAACTTACCCAATAAGTTCCATGGCCAATAGTGAAATTTTCTTGAATTTATGAGCTGGTTAAAACTTTTTATAAAGGACATAACTCAGACAAAATCAGGGTTTATGCCAAATGGTTCTTTTGATGCTGGGAAACAATGGTATGAAGTTCAAAAAGCATACGATTTAAAATTTTTAAGTTAGGAACATGGTTAAGTTGAAGGTTAAGGAATGACTCCTAACAATGGATGGATGGACAGATGACAGCATATGAATGATGATGAAGGCAAGCAAAGCAATTCTTGAGTGTCTGCCAAGACATGAAGGCAACAAAATAAGATAGCGAACTGTTTATCAGACTGACTTTGTATGGTATAACAATAATCTTCAAAATCAAGCTCACAGATCCCCTTAAAAGAGCCACTACAAACAAAACATGTTTACTTATTCCTACAACTTAAACACACACCACTGAAAACTAATACTACATAATCATTACAGACAATAACAGTTCCACACCCTTAAACGGGTACACTAGAAGCTCTCGTAATCAGAATTTTACTTCTATAATCAACAAAATGACATACCAATAGTAACTTACACAAAAGAAGACATCCAAGCACTACTATCTTGAACAGGCATCAAATATTACTGCCTAACTACCAAAGTAAAAGCAAGTATGGGTAGGCAGGAACGTCCCTCGTGCTATCTAACCATATAAGTGCGTTGATACTGTATTAAGATTTCACGGTTCTCTGACATGATAACATCCAGTTAATGTTCACAGAAATCATTCTACACTTTTGTTAGGTGTATCTTGTGGTTGTAAATCTCATGATTCTAGTCACTGACAGTTACCCTGAAAAAATTATACGAACTTTTGCTGATCATGATATTCTGGAACATGCAATAGCATTACAAAACAGCAAACACCATCATGATCTCAATATATTTTAACAAATGAAACTATCTTAATCTTACTCTACAATTATCTTATGTTCATTCTTTTTGTGACAATCTTGCCTTACTTTGAATGGAAAATCATTGTTCTTCCAGGGAAAATATAATTTTCAGTCAGTCTGGCACTAGATTACACCATTAGTCCCTTCTTCCAATATTAAAAATCCTTTGTAACAACAACTGTATCCAGGAATGTGAAGAGGGATTTTAAAATAATGGCACAAATCTTCTTCAAATGATGCTTTACAAGAACTGCTATTTCACCATTGTTTTTTCTCGAATCTATGCCACCTTGTCCTCAATTCAAATCTAGGTCACCTTGTCCTCAATTCAGTTGACTTAAGCATATTATCTTCAATAACAATCTAATGCGTACCTAAAGAACAAAGATATATCAGAATATCTGAGTCTTTCTGACTGACTATTGTAGTAATTATATAGCATCATTGTTTACTTAATATGAACAACATGACAGTACTAATCAGCAAAACTGTTTCTTTGGTTGTGTGAGTGATAACTGGCAGTGCTTCTGCACTAGTGAGGTGGCTGCACTGTTACTTTAGCTCTATGCAAATTGCACTACTGGTACTGGGAAGCCCAACCAACATTTCTGTGGCTCCCCTGACAACTCCATATGTCCTGGTTCAGCCCAATGATAGCATGTGTATACCACATTGCTCCAGTAAGCCTCACCAACATTTCTTTGGTTCCCCTGACAACTCCTTATGTGCTGGTTCAGCCCAATGACATCATGTGTATACCATATTGCTCCAGTTCACACTATTTCATGCATACCACACACCATCCTGCATGTTTAGGCCCCAATCATCCACTACATTTTTCACTCCATTCTTCCGTCTACAATGTGGTTGCCATCTTCACATTGTCCCCTCCACTTCTGACTCATATACCCTCTTAGTCAGCCTCTTCTCTCTGAATATTTAAAGCATCTTTTACTCCATCCTTTCACCTCCCCTTTGGTTTCCCCCAGCTTGTTCCATGCATTTCTGACATGTATACCATCTTAGTCATCCTCTCCATATGTCCAAACTATTCCAGCACACCCTCTTTAGCTCCCTCAACCATACTCTTCTTACCACCACATCTCTCTCTTACCCCATCATTTCTTGCCCGATCAACCCTCCTCATACCACATATCGTCCTCAAGAACTTCACTTCCGACACCACAGACCCTTGTGGTGTTATGGTTCGTGTTACTTACCATGGCCTACACCTCGCATCTGTAACAGAATACCATCAGGACTACTATACCATCTAATATATACCTTTTCCTTCACAAACAGTGACCTCTCTTTCTACACACTCTTCAATGCACCTAGGACCTTAGCCCCAATCCACCCTACAGCTCACTTCAAGTCCCATCTGCTGTCACATCCACTCCAAGGTATCAAAAACATACCAATTTGTCCATATTCTCTCAACTCAAACTCACACAACCTGCTTCTCTCTACAGCTAAACTTAATAACTTTCAACTTATTCATATTAACCCTCACCTTTCTCCTCTCATACACATTCTTCCAAATTTAAGACACCAGCTTCTGCAGTTTCTCATTTGAGTCTGCCACCAAAGCTGTCATCAGCAAATAGCAACTGATTCACTTCCCAGGCCCCCCAACCTCAACGATCCTCACGGTCACTTCTCCATCCATAAACGGATTAAACAGCCATGGCAACACCACACACCATTGCTGCAAACCCAT
>JAUTYZ010072003.1:0-11965 GCA_032273725.1 Panulirus interruptus | reverse complement strand
GAAGTTTAAAAAGTGAGAAAAAGTGAAAAAGGTGAAAAAAGGGGGACAATAGGAACTAAGAATAAAAACAAAATGAGAGGGTAAGTCAACTACCAAATGAAAGTTAATTGTTTCCACTATAAACAATTCTTCTTTTAGTAAATTTTCTTTGGTAAAGTGATGAAGGCAATATTACTGACAATGACTTATAATGCATCACTGACCACATCCATAACTTGCATTCATATTTCCTTATTAATCCATTTGTAATTCCTGCACTTCAGTCTAGATTTTCTCTGATATCTCTTGAGAGTATTCATAAACAGTATATGAATAACCCTTTTGAGGGAAACAAAAAAGTTCACAGTCAACCACCCGAACCTAGTCTCTGGTGTTGCATTGAGCTTTTTTCTTCTTTCAACCACAGACAGTTTGCAGAAGCTTATCTGAGGAGTGCTGAATTTCTAATTCAAAGGAAAAAACTAAAGAAAGAAGAAAAGTTTACTAAGCCACTGATTCTCTTTTGGTGGGCTGCAACTGTATTTTTTCCATAGCAGACTAGCACTTACCACATATCAGTTGAAAGGCTGACTGGCTCAAAGTTAATCACCTCAGGAGCTGGAAATATAAAGTAAGGTTAAAACATACAAATATGAAATTCAGAAATTCATGAAAATACCACCAAAAGCAAGAAAATGAAACACCAAATTATCACAAGACCTATAAACAGCAATCTATAAATAAAACAGGAAGTAGATTGAAAGGCCTCAGTCACCCTTGTTAGTAATACTATATGTGAAGTGTTCTCCACTGTTGTTCAGATCTTGGCATATGTTTTGATCACTGCTAGTGAGTCTTTTACATCTGAATGTGTGGAGGTAGCCATGCTCAATATATTGTTGGGAGAGATGCACTATGTGCCATCTCACTCCAAATACAAGAAAAGGAAACATAATATAAACACAGAGATAAATAAACAGATGCAAAGACAAGATATTTTTTGGCATTAGCAAAGAACATGGCATTATTATCATGTGCTAAATAATACTATACATTACCACCATATTTGCTCTCATTTGGTGCACACCCCAACTTTCAACACACAAAAGTCTAACTGTGGTCCAGTAAATGTTTTTCCTAATCTATTTCCAGAAGGATAAATTAAAGCGTTCAATGGTACTAGTGACCATCATTAAGCTAATAATTTTCTGAGAATGTTTCCTATTGCAAAATTATTTCAAGCCGCTCCATGTTACTTTAAGAAAGCAAAATTACTCATAAGAGATTTTGTGAACTATTCAGAACTATTTTCCACATAAGTGACTGACTTAAATCTATAGCTTAATTTCATACAAAAAATTCATTCATATTTTGTGCATTATGCATCTAAAACATCGAATTCATTAGCAACAACAAAAGAAATTACACAAGAATTCTGAAAAGATGTACTGTTAGAGAAAGTAAGGATTGCAATTACATCAGAGAAATGGTAAGACCCTGAATTAAAAATCTTAAGTGTCCACGCTGAGACTTTACTTGTTGAAACCAACTATATGAAGTCTATTAAGATATTTTTAACAGAAAAAATGTATGAAAAAGTGTTGAGGTCAGGTAAGTACATAGATACGGAACATATTGCTAAAACCTGTCAGTCACGCCAGCTTACACTACTCACAAAACCACCTGAATCACTGAAACCTACAAACTTAATTCATCACCCATGGCAACATGTGGGAACTGATTTGTGTGGTTTGATGATTTAAAATTTCTATAATACTGTTCAAAGAAATGACACTAAGGGAATTACTGGTGTCAGATGACTGTTTTACTGCTCATGGTATAACAGATACTTTAGTAAATGAAAATGGAAGTCAATCTCCATCAGAAGAATGTACATGTATTACAGGGATGAATTAATCCAAATTTACGTATGTTAACAACATACAAACCTCACGCAATAACAGTGAAGTGGAACATTAGACTAGAACTATACCAAAATCAATTCATATTATCTGTATAAAAGGAAAGGAAAAGAGCAGAGAAATTAATATCTGATCTATAATAGTACAGATCAAAATGAAATGTGTAAATCCAAAAGAAACTTGAGAACAAAACTACCAGTAATGCATGTGATGAAACAACAAGAGAAAGAAACATGATATAAATAAAACAAGAAAGGAAAAGCAGCATACACATGAAGAGGATGTTGCTCCAATCAGAACATAAAAAAGACAAGTAATGAGATGAACATTATGAATGTAATAGTGATTCTGATAGGGAGAATGAGAGTATGGATAACTGAAAATCAAACAGCACAAACAGAAAGATACAGAGGTAATTACTGACAAATGGCATAGTAGTGACAAATGTAAGGCCTAGTTTTAGACAGGTAAGACCAAGGAAATTTCCAAGCTATTATATGACATGACTATGAAGTAGGTTAAATAAGTAGTTAAGGTTAATGTTCTTTATACAATGTGAGTTATGTAATTAATTTGATTAACCCTTAAACAGAGGTATTTCCTCCCTGGGTCATCCCCATATGCGATAAACAAAATCCTTGCAAAATGTCTATATTATACATCATTAAAGAAAATACCCCCCAAATTAGTATACTCTCATCCATATTGCTGTGGGATGGTGATGAGTGGATGGGGGATGGCTTATGCTGGCAGCTTGGACACTCCTTATATAAGCAGAAGATTATTATGTTTTTTTCATGTGTAATTTCATTCTATACACACATAATCACAACACACTATTTAAGATTTTTTTTCAAGGTATGACTCCACTGTACACACATGCACAGTTTAAAAAAAATTTGCTGATTACTATTTAGAATAAGGCTTTCATACATTGTTTTATTTGTGGAGCAAATACTATTAATCGTTTATAGTGAGAATATTGTATGTCTGGTAGTATAGTACAATCATAGAAGTCAGATGACAGGATTTGCCATTTCAGTTATCTTATGGTACTGAGAGTGGAGGGATGCAACTTTTCCTTGCAGTCCTTGTGTTCAGTGACATCTTTGCTGTTTCTGCTCCAGGTAATATTTCTCCTCTACTAGTAGCTAACCATGGGTTCTAATAAGTTGTTCCTGTAATAAAAGGCCTGTATTCTTGCTTGGAGGCAAGAAAAATGTGTCTATAAGCAAGATTTCAAGACACACTGACAGGGTTGAGTACACCATCCGGACATTTTTTTTTCTTCCTTCTACTGTCATCCTTCCCCATAAAGCTGGGTCTAGTTGATGTAGGAAGACCAATAAGGTAGCTGATAACCTGATAGGGATGGGTTATTCAATATCTCATGCTTAATCAGGTTATCAGTTGCCTTAGTGGTCTTTCTAGGTTGAGCAGACCTAGCTTTTTGGGGAGGAGTGATGTTAGAGGGAAGTAAAAGTGTTTATATGATAAATTCAGCCCTGCCAGTGCATCTAGAAATCTTGCTTGCAGACACATTTTCCTGCTTCCAAGCAAGAATACAGATCTTTCTTTCATGGGACAACCTCTTAGAACCCATGGTTACTTACTTGTGGAGGGAAAATATCACCAGGAAAAGAAATAATGAAAATATCACTAAAGAGGACAGCAAACAAAAGTTGCATCCTTTCACTCTCAATACTACTGGGTAACTTAGGCACCAAATCATGTCATCTGACTCTGTTGTAATTCATTTATGTATTTCATATTTATTACTTTACCTTTCAACTGATATGGCCATGATTGGGGTATACTTTTGCCCATGCCATGTCAGCTGTGTAAAAAAAAATCACATAATGTCTATCACAACAGAGTTTATGCTGGAGAAGCATCTGTATACCTTGGATATGAGCTTTGGAGCCACTAACTGTAATCTTGACCTAAGCTTATGGTTTCATAAGTATTTCTGCTGGAGATAATCCAGTTACAATAAAAATGTTATCCAGTACTCATCAAAAACAATAATGCTGTGCCAACATACAGAGGCCATACATGAAAAGAAATAAAGAGCAATGCAAATGGCAATTTGGTACTAATTATCAATGAAAAATATGAATTCAAGAAACATATTGAAAAGATAGTACTTTCAAGCCGAAGATAAGTGGAATGATATTGAGGATATTTGCAAAAAGACACAGATACTTATTGGTGAAAATGTTTAATGTACATATAAGTAAACTCGAATACTGCTGTGTTGTACAGTCACCAGTAAAACAGAATGATATAAACATGACAGACAGAATGATAAAGATGATACAGCACTGGTGGCAGATTTGAGTAAGAGGCTGTGGAAGCTGGTGTCTAAGTTTGGGAGATTGTGTGAAGGAAGAGAGTTGGGAGTGAATGTGGGTGGGAGCAGGGTTATTAGTTCAGCAGTGAGAAGAGAAAGGTTGTTTGGAGTGAGTTTGAATGGAGAGAGCTGGTGGGTGGTGGAGTATTTTGGGTATCTAGGGGTGGATGTGGGAGTGGCAGGAGCTGGGGTGAGCCATAGGGTGTATGAGGGGGCAGGGGTCTTGTGCACATGAGGAATGAGTGGGGCAGAGATGGGTTTGTTTGATGGTTTAGTGGTCCCATTGGTGCTGTATTTATGTGATGGGTAAGTCAGACAGAAATGTAAAGAATAGGGAGAATGTGTTGGAAGTGAAATGTTTGAGGACATTGTGTGGCATGGGGAGGGTTGATATTGTGAGAGGTGGTGGAGTGGGAGAGAGTTGTGGTGTGGGGGTAGTGTGTATGGGAGAGCTGGGGGATGTGCTGAGGTGGTTTAGATGTATAGAGAGGGTAAGTGGGGAGAGGATGACTAGGAGAGTATACATGTCATGGGTGGAGGAAGCAAGGAAAAGGGGAAACAAAGGAGGAGGTGGAAGTATAGAATGAAAGATGCTTTGAAGGCTCAGGGCCTTAACATGCAGCAGTGTGTAAGGCATGCAAGGGATAGAGCAAATTGGAGAGATGTGGTTTACTGGGGATGACATGCTGTCAGTGGGCTGATCTAGGGCATGTGAAGCAGTCATGGGAAATCACAGAAAGGTCTATAGGTCATAGACTTGGATAGGAGGCTCTGGATTTGGTGCATTATGCATGATAGCTGAGAGTGGATGTGAGTGAATGAGGCTATTTCTTCATCTGTTCCTGGCGCTACCTTGCTGATGTGGGAAATGACAAACATGTATAAAGAAAATTAGTATACAAACTCCATGATATATGAAGCATATGAAATTTGCAAAAATAATGTGAAATAAATTTCTTCTATGAAAATATTGATAATGTTGAAATGATTCCTTTAACCTTTACAATAACTAAATTTGCTATTACAACATAGTTAATACAATAATAAAGGAATATAATAAAATTTATATTGAAGTTATGTTTACGTAGTATTGATATATATTGTAATGAAACCAAATTAAGTGTTTGTATTCTACAATTAAAAGAAAATTTAAACTATCACAATCTTTCAGCATTCACTGACTTGAAATGGTTTTTCAAAGAACATGAATGATCAATGCTGTGGTCACTCAGCTGTCTTTGCTGTTTTGTTATGGAAAGACCTGTGGTAGTTGGAAGACTAGATTTAAGAGCATGAAGCAGCAAGTGTAAATAAGGTGTGTATTTGCCAGTTGTTTCAAGCACATTCATTTCTAGAATAGGTTTTTCATGTCATACTTTGCGCAAACCTCCTCTGGTTCATTGTTCACATCTTTTTTAATACCCACATTCAATCTCTCAACAAATGACATATGTTTTGGTGAAGAGGAACATTCTTTTATTTCGTTCACATCCTTTGTCTCACTGATAAATAGCCTCAAAAATAAATTCTTGGTGGTAGTTTGCGGTGTGGATTTTGATGGTAATAATAGGGCACAGGTCTTTTCTCCTCAAATCATTTCATTTCAGCAGAAAAGAAAGTATTCTGTAAACTCACTTCATGTAATATGAACGTGAACATACCTTCTGCAAAGAGCAGTTTCACATCTCTCCAACCAAGCACTTAAACACCAATTTTAACTGGATACAATGATGGGCTTTAATAACATTGAATTATTTCTTTGAATTATCCAGGGATTTTCCAACATCATTTATTGATTTTGAAATGTATTTTCTCAGAGTCAGACATCTTTCTAGCATGTCTAGCAAACTATTCCACCTTGTTTGTGAATCAAGTTTTAAATGAAGATCCTTACCTTGATCAGGAATTTACATATTTTTATAATATTTCATTCGTTAGAGGTGATGTACAAAAGATCCCTACAGTTATTTTCACCTTGGTAACTGTGCTTGCAGTGTTCACATTTGGTAAACATTCTGTAATTGTTTTGGGTTCAGTTCTTTGTCCAAATTTATCAACATCGTTGTTGTCTATTCTCAGTGCAATTGTAAACTCACCAGTTTCATTATTCCCTTCATTATCTGATTCCATGGAATCAGCAACACCAATGCTTCATGCTTCATCTTCCTTAGCAGTGTCACATTTAGCACATTTCTCGGCTCTGTCAAATCCAGTTCAGTTTTCTTTGAATCATTCTTTTTTATTGCAAAGAACTTCAAACGCAGCTAAATTGAGTCCATGCACACAATACAGTTGAAGATTACTTTTGCTGATTCTTGTAAGAGCACAAAAATCAGTTTTTAAAACATTTTCTGTTAACCCATACACTGTAGGGTGTTCCAAGGGCAACATATGAAGTAACTTAGGTTGACAGTAGGGTGCAGCGTTAGCAGCATCCCCTTAAATTTCATGCCAGAGTATTGCCAGGAAGAGAAATGCTGGACAATGAACCACTTGTTTTTGAGTATGTGGGTCAGTAGCCTTCAAAATGTTAGAGGAGAGAGTACGATATTGCTACCAGACCACGGCCCCTGGGGCGTAGATGCTGTAAGAATTGTTGATGTCCTGAATGCATTAGATTCTGAAGAACTCAGTGAGCTATAAAGTGAAGAAGAAACAGAGTAAAGTGAAACAGATAACAGTAACAGCTCTGAAATTAATGATCCAAATGCAGCACCCAAAGGATGAAAACAAATATGGGGAAGGGTTGCTAGCTGGCAGTGGTTGTCCACACAGTATGTTTCCAAACAGTTTGTGTTTGAGTCCTCACATTCGGGCTTGACAGGTGCTTGTTTTGTAACAGAAATATCTGGAGAACTTGAATGCTTATAAGAAGTTTTTTATACTCAGTTGATGGATATGATAGTGAACCATACTAATCTTCATCCCTTTTAGCAGATTGGCTGTGTGGACAGAAACAAGCATAAATATAGTTTATCTTTGTTTGTGTAATCATGTTGTTGGCTCATGGAATGAAAAACAGAATCAGTGACAGTTGGACATCTGATGAAGTGTTTTAGATGATCAGGAAGCTTACGACTTGTGATTGCTTTCTGCATTTGCTTCACTTATTACATTTTCCAGATAACACATAGCTAGATAAGGTGATAAGTTGAGGAAATTAACACCTGTTATTGACTACATACAAGAAAAACACAAAAAAAAATTTGTGTCTTTTTCAGAAATTGTGTTGATGAAAGACTAAAGTTGTGACTTGTTAGGCTGTATTTCAGACTGTGCATTCTATTTAAAAGGCATCACTTTGATGTGAAATTCTTTCTGTTGTGTGGAAAGAAACTTTGTTGAACCATTTCCACCACAAAGGATGAGGAGATTTCATGTCTGTAATCATGCCACTATTGGGCTGAAGAGGAAGAAACAAAGAACATCATACAAGTGTTGGCAGTGTGATGTACCTTTGTGTGTGTATCCTTGCTCTAAAGATTACTACACACTATAGCACAGTTGATAGTGTATTTTTTACTATATAAGGATGTGTAGACACAAGTCCTGGTACATATACAATATATACAAAGGGTATCTATAGCAGAAAATAAGTATTGTAAGGTGTAAACAGTATTATTATATACTGTCCTGTGTTTGAAGATTCTAAATATGCAATATTGAAAATTGAAATATATGTGCATGTGTATAATGAAAAAAAGTTTCAACTCAAACTAAGACTTTGGAGAGAGAAAGTAAATAAACAAAGAAATAGTTTATTATTTCAGGTCCTTCAGAGTTACCAGGAGGTGGAAACAGTGTAGAGTATTAACAAAATAATTGTAGTCTTTTCCTTCATATTTTCTGACAAATATACTTTTTCTCTATGGAAGTCATTCATTTTTTATAATACAAAAATACTCAACAGACAACTAGAACATACATAGATAAAGCAAATAAAAGAAAATATGGTCTAAAATAACGTTCCAGGAAAGATCTCTGCACCATTCGAATGTGTATCACCGGTAACATATATTCATGAGAAACCTGTATTCAGTCAAACTGATTTATGCTTATTTTATGAAAATAATGAAGAACCCAAATGTTTTAGCATACTGGAAATTTAAAAAAATATGGAAAGGGACAACCTCAGTACACTCATACATCTAGCAGTGCTAATGGGAGTTTCCCGTCAAACACAAACTTTGACACTTCCACAAGAAGGTCAGGGGAGCCACTGAAAAGTGTTCTAAACAGGGATGAGTACTGTACCAATGTCCATAGTAAGAATATGAAAGATATATCCCTTTGATTTATTAAAATTCCTCTGCACATGGGGGTATCTTCATGTGTACAGCAGGTCACAGTGAATGGTTTAAAAGTGGGTTAACCTGCCTCTGTTCTGGATCAACTGTATTATTGGATACCCAAGTACACAGTCAATTTTAAAAACTTGTTTATTGTTGAAGAAGCAAGAGATTTGTCATGTAAATTATCTTTATGATTGAATATACAAAATTTAACTCTTGAATAGCTGTCAGTGTCATTTGTGTTCTTAGAGAATGGTGGCCAACGACAGTTGATATGCTAACTTTTCCAGCCTCTGTTTGAATATTCAGCTGACTCATCACACCATTAGTAGCATATGGAGGTCTCTTTTATAGTATGAAGGTGCAGATAATAATTCTGCTATTATTGTTACACCTTCAGCCACCTTTTTATAAGTGCTTAGCCAACAACTTGAAGGTTATGTGCACACAGTGATCCCATGTAAATACTTATTTGTTGGATGACCTAAATTACTATAGGAGTATACTGTGTATCAGTTGGTGAAGAAAGTACAGACAAATAACTTGAGATATGGTGAAGAAATAAGTGGCTAAGAGGGTGATTTTAGCTGATTACATGAGAAAGAGGCAGTGTCATCCCCAGTGAACTCACGCTTATGGGAGAAATTGATTAACAGTTAAGCTCAATTTTTTTATGTAATCCTGGGGTAGTGGAGGGTTTTGTTAACTTATGGTAGGTAAAGACCTGGAAGATTTCCAAAGAAACAACACCAATATCCTCCCCATACATGTCAGCCACTGGATCTCATCATATTTTTATTTAGTGTGAAAGGTGTAATATTTCAACATAGTCATTTTATTCACCAAAAGTGCTGTGCCTGTGTATGAAAGAAGAGAGAGTTATCAATATAAGGAAAAAAAGAAACTTTTAATATCCTCCCCACACTTACCAGCCAATTTCCTTCACACTAAATATTTATGGAAAAGGTGTAATATCTTTATGTTGTTTATCACCGATACTGTGCCTGTGTATTGAAATTGAAGTGCATTAAGAAAACAAGCCCAGTAGAAAGAAAGAAATGTCATTTCCATGTCTCCTATGTTCACAGCTTTTTACTCATATCATTTACAACATCTTTCCTCCACTCACTCACAATGCAAAGGTAATAATATAACTTTCTCTGTATTTTTTGTTACTTTTGAATGCAAATCTTTCATAAGTCTATCACCCCTCTTCTAACCATACCCACTGTTTAAGTGTTAAATGTATACAGTAGTTTTGTCAGATATATTTATCAGTCACATCCAGCAGTAGCTTTCAACTTTGTACAGCACAACAGATGTAAGTATTCCATGTTACTGAATTATACCCAGCTCTTGAATGAAATATAAAATTCAGGCTTAATGGAATGACTTTTCTACACACATATATTGCTATGGTCATTTAACACAGTGAATAAAGCAGCCCCATATATTATGTTTACCCCCACAATGAGACTTAAAAAAATGAAAAAAAAATCTTTTTGTTTTTGCCATGTCAAATGAAATTTATTTTTTTCTAAAGCACATAAGACAATGCAGTAGATCTGTACTCCCATGTGTGATGAGGCCCACAGATGAGTAGTTTTTTCAGGCAAGTCAAGGCTGTTGCCATGGCCGACTCTACCAGACTTATGATGCATCCCTCACCATATGATGCAATATGTATGCACTTATTTAGTACACCAATTTTATATTTCCTTACACATATAGGTATGTTTATTTCTCTAGATAGCAATGATACATCTCCTCTTGCAAATGATTGATGTTTCTGTATTTACCATATATGTACAAAGGTTTTTTCATACTTGATTGCTGTTTCCAGCATTAGCGAGTTAGAGCCAGAAACAGACAAAAGGCCACATTCACTCACATCCATTCTCTAGCTGTCATATGCAATGCACTGAAACCACAGACCCGTACACACAATCAGGTACCACACACCTATCCACGGTTTTCCCCAGCTGCTTCACACGCCTTGGTTCCACACATCTTCTTGTATAGCCCTCGTATCCATACAAAATTGTTGGAACTACTATACCTTCAAACATACCCATTTTAGCCCTCCCAGATAAAGACCTCTCTTTATACACATTCTTCAATGCTCCCTCACCCACCCTGTGACTCACTTTTACTTCCATAGTTCCATATTGCTGTCATGTCCACTCCCAGGTATCTAAAACACTTCACTTCCACCAAATTTTCTTCATTCACACTCATACCCCAACTACCCTGTTTCTCTATCTATCTATCTATATCTCTGATGCCCATTCCCTCCGGGAACTCCCATCAAGGGATGGCCATGGCAAAAGAGTCTCCACTTATCCCTGTCCTTACATTCCTCCCTCACATACACCATTCCATGCATTCTTCCACCTTTTCTATCCCTCCAGTATTCTTCTACCCTATTTGCCCATGTCAGAGGTGGTCTTCCTCTCACACCAACCCCTTTTATTGTACTATCATATGGTCTCCTTGTAAACTCCCAGCCTCGCATTCTTTCCACATGCCCAGCCCAACTCAAAGTATTACGTTTTACCCACCCTACCACTCTACAATTCATTCCCCTTGCATTCCCTGCCATACCACATCTCTCATACACTCTTTCATATCTTTCTTCATTCCATCTAGTCACATCACATGCTCTTCCCAAATAGCTCATTTCCACAGCCTGGATTCTTGATCTCTGTAACTCATTCCATGTCCATGTTTTGGCTGCATAGGTCAAGGTTGGGAGGATTAAGCTGTCCCTTAATCCTCCCTTCACTTCCATACTTACACCTCTACCCTTCATTATTCAATTAAGGAACCCAATGACTCTTTTACCCTGTACTGCTATCTCCCTTATCTCTCCTTCCATATCATCAGACTTACCCAAGACAGCTCCTAAATACTTAAATTCTCTCACCTCTTCCAGTCTTTCTCCTCCCATATCCAAAGCACAGTTTTGTACACTTTCTTCTTTCACTCTGTATGGTTTTACAAAATCTATACTTTCACTCTATTTCCTTTCAAACACCATTACTTTACTTTTACTTGTATTTACCTTCAATTGCATATGGTTACACACATCATAAAGCAAACTTACAACCTTCTGCAACTCCTCTTCACTCTCAGCAAACAACACAGTATCATCCACAAACAGGCTTGCCATTAGCCAACATATCTCACCACCACACTCCATCTCTGCACCCCTTTTCCCTAGTTTTGTTTTCATCTCTCTTATCACTCCAGCCATATATATATCAAAAACCCACGGTGACATCACACAGCCCTGCCTCACACTCAATTGTATACTGGAACTTTCACTCAACTCTCCATCCACTCTTACATATGCATTTGCTCCTCTATGGAAGGCTTTCACACCATCCAGCAGTTGTCCCCCTACCCCATATATCCTT
>JAUTYZ010071893.1:0-11966 GCA_032273725.1 Panulirus interruptus | reverse complement strand
TAATTACCTTTGCATGCAAAAAAAAAAAAAAAACAACTGTTCAAATTAGAAACTTGTTTCAATAAAGCTTTATACTTAGGGCAGCCTAACAATGGCTTTACATTAAAGTTTGGGCCAGAATTTTTATTTCCATGCTGTTTTTTAATTTTGCATTATAAAAAAAATCTGACGAATATTTTGATTTCGTGAAAACAATGTGGTACAAATATAGATATTGTACCATAACTGTTGGTGTCTGTTTGGATGTTTTTCACATAAATTGTAATACTTGAGGCTTTCAAATAAATTCATTAAACCTCCAAATGAATACATTAACCCTAGCAACTAGTATGATTTTCAGCTTATGAAATTTAGTACCACTTTACTTTATAAGATTTCAAACTTTGCTTCTTGTGGGTCCTTTTGAAAAGATTTAATTTCAGAGTCTGATAAATGCCATGTAAATACCCCAAGATGCCATAGCCAGGGTGGTCAGTGTAAAGAGGAGTGCGATGGTGGTGAGAATCCTATTGGTAATTTGTGTAACGTTGACAACTGCCTCT
Source organism: Panulirus interruptus (assembly GCA_032273725.1). NCBI lineage: Eukaryota > Metazoa > Arthropoda > Malacostraca > Decapoda > Palinuridae > Panulirus > Panulirus interruptus. The sequence goes on along the minus strand of JAUTYZ010071893.1, from coordinate 11,424 downwards.
GTTGTGTTCCAAGTAAGTCGTTTAGTATTTCATTTCATTGTCACCTTTAGACCCATTAGAATGATTGAGAACAAAAATTGGGCTTGTAGGAATATGAAATTGGTCCATTATAGTAGATAGTTCCCTAAAGATCGTCTTGCAGAACTCTTTGAATAGCTCGACAGGATTTTTGCTATAGTATGTTGAGTACATCAGTCTTTGAGCTAGGATACAAAGCATGGCCAAGTTTAAATGTTGGCAAAGCTTCAGTTTTATTATATCAGGGTTAAAATATTTATCCTAGATGTACTGAAACTTTAATGCTTATATTTCAGAGCATCAACAATGTCAAAATGCTACGGTATGCCAGTTACTGCATGGACATTGCTCCAGTAAATGTGTTGGTGGAGAGATCCCTGTCAATGGTCTTTGTGAGACAGGTTGCATCTGCTGTCTCCCAGGCAAGTATTTCCTTTTAAATATTTAAAAGATTTTGAGTACAAATAATGGAGGCTCTTACATTTGTTAAACTATTATGGGTTTTGAGGGTTGAATATCAAAGAACCAAATTTGATAACTGTCTCTCTGATACACTATATTGTTCAACAGCTGAAAGGATTTGATAGGAAATGGTGAATGTTAATGGTTAAATTAAAATACACATATAGAAAATTTGTGATAAAGCATGGGTTTCCTTGTCCTACCCAGTGGACATGGCTAGTTTCCTAGTGCTGTGGGAGCCCCAAAGAAGAAACTCCTTGGGCAGGAAAGTAAAGACATTTTTACTACATTTTCATATATTTGGTACAGGTTGGAGTTAAATGTCATAAAAAAACTGCATTAGAAAGTAACTAGGTAAAGTGGCAAGATTTTAGTGCACAGGAATGAATGAATAAACGTTGCATTTGGAATTTTGACTTTTACTATTGTTGGTGAATGATTAAATTTAACATATCTTGGCCACATATGTTTGGTTCTTAGGATTATTAATTCAAACTTTGAATGCTGAAATTAGGGGAAAATTTTCAGTATACAGGCAGGAATGAAAAGCCAATAATCTTGATGTAGTATATTTGGAATAATTTCATATTACAGGATTTAATCCATGCAAGTTTAATACGCCATACTGTCTGATTAAGGGTGGCCATTGTGATGTGACATGCGACAGCCACGAGGATTTTGTAAAGAATCTCTGCATATCTGACAACTGTGTCTGTTGTGTACCAAGTAAGTATTTAACCTAGGTCATCTTCTAAAAATTTCAATCTACAGAAGTTTTTCACATTGGAAGCTCCATTTTGTAAGAATTTCACTACTGTAAAAATCGAATTTGACTTTAAGTATTCTTTAGATGAAGAATATAAGTGTTCTTTAGATGAAGAATATAAGTATTCTTTAGATGAAGAATATAAGTATTCTTTAGATGAAGAATATAAGTATTCTTTAGATGAAGAATATATGATCTGGATGTGCTTTTAATTGCATGGTATTTAGTTTCCCTGACTTGACCAAATTTTCCTACACCACATTAATTGGAAGATCTTTTATGGATGTGTTATTTGATATACTTTCAATTTGTGTAGAAGGTGCTAAGGGCAAAATTATGTAGTCAAACGTAATCCTGTTTATCATTATTTTATTTTTTTATCTGGTATGTGATCAGAGTTGCTGATTGCCATGTACTAGTGTGTTCTCGGAAGTAGCTTAAAAATTTACACTTTAAAATGAAATTTTTGAAATGTGCTTTGCTTGTATATAGAATTAATAATTTTCAAGGAGCACTCAAGTTATGGATGAGGGATTCAAAAGTTTGACCGTAATAGTTAATTCAAGTAAATTCTCTGGACTGTTACATTTGAAACAGACATTTAGATTTACTGTCATTTAAGACTATTGTGAAAGACTGTACACATTGCTGAAGCTTCACAGTAATTGCTACAAGGCTTATTTGTGGTTGTATGCAGAGCAGAACAGAATTTGTGTTGATAACAGTACTTTGCAAGGCACACACACATTTGGCATCATTAGTGGGAGAGAGGAGTGAATCGCTTCAACACAAAAATGCAGGATGAGAAAATTGTTTTGAATTTGTTGAAATTTAAGTATCAGATGAATGACTTTCATGGTTGACCAAAGTTAAATATTTGAAAGGTAGATTTTGTTCAGTATTTTCTGGAAATGGTATTTCCAATGTTTTGAAATTTGAAATGGCTTGGCTAAAGTGAAGTGTTGCAGGTAAACATAAGGGTATACTTTGTATTTCTTTAGTATAAAACTTTGATACAGAGAATAATCCATGCAAGTATGATGCACCTTACTGCCTTAGCAGGGGTGGTCATTGTGACCTGTCATGTGAAAAGAATGAAAATGCGATTGGTCATCTATGCAACACGGATAAATGCTTTTGTTGTGTACTAAGCAAGTCTTTACCAATGAATATTTAGTTCATATTGCCTTGCAGAGATAATATACAAACTTTCACTGGTGACAAAAGCTTGATATTCGGATGGTAGATTCTCTTATTTCCAAGAATAGTTTATTTCGAATTTGAAATTTGTTGGAGTTAGAAGTTAGGGTATGGTTTCCTCTGAGTTAGTATACAACTATTTTGTTGCAGAACATGATTAGTGCAAGAATACCACTTACTGCCTTAGCCAAGGTGGTCATTGTGACTTGTCTTGTGGGAAGGATGAAGATGCCATTAATAATCTGTGTAACACAGATGAATGCTTATGTTGTGTTCCAAGTAAGTCTTGTCCTTGGTGTCCATAGTCTTTGTGACTAAAGATCTCTTCGGTGACAAAAGATTATAAAAGATAATTTTTCTCTAATATTTTGATAAACTGTAATTCAGTATCTTTAATTTAATTAAACAAAGTTTTGAATATACCAAAGATGAATTTGATTAAATTTTTGGGAAAAGTAAACCTGTGTTCATAGAATCTTTGCAAATTTAAGGGTTATGCAGTGTGAATAAGAAATATTTTTTGTATAGAAACATTTGAAAATGTAGGAAAATTTGGTGACTCAAACAGTACTTGGTTAGAAAAACCCCTAACCCAAGCATTAACCTAGGTGGAGGAAAATTTTTGGTAGGTGTCCCATTTGGTTACTTATGAAACTTTGTTGACCTCTACTTTTGACATGGTATGAACAAAACTTGTCTGTCAAAGACCATATCAGGTGAAAGTAAAATTGGTTTTGGGAAGAAGTCAAAAAGAGGAATATGATTCCAGTTTAACTCTTGCAAGGAAAGATACCATAAGTCAGTCCTAAAAGAGTTTGTCTCCAAAAAGTGTGGGAAGTAGCAGCCAGACGTGTTTTGGGTCTAAGCTTTTAGGGTGGTGACTCTTTGACTGATCAGGAGAATGGTTGCCAAAATAATGGACCCGAGAACAGAGCAACAACATAGTGTGTAGATAGTCGAAATGATGCAAGAAAATCTGACACGAGGATTTTGATTCCCGTATATATCGAGAGATTGAGAACCATCCCGGATGTGAGCATTTCTCTATTCTATGAAGAATAAAATCCTTTAGACGTGAAATAGCTGATCGCTAATTAAATTTGAGCAATGTTCATCGACCTCTGGCTTTGGGAAATATACTTCATAGAATTTCTACAATAGTTTATGGGTATGCCTAACATGGTTAGTAAAGAATTGCATTATGGTTTTCTTGAACTGAACTGAAGCTGATGAAAGATCTTAGAGGAAAAAGTATTTCCACAAATATTTGATTGATATTGCTGTCCCACTCTAATATTGAAAGGTGATACTTGGTGAGAGTCTTGGGATACGGAAGAAGTTTGCGTAACCACCTAGTGTAAAACAAATGGAAAACTGAATTTGAGCATATATTGACAAAATTGTTTAACATTACAGAGCCTGACTCGTGCAAGCATGATACCCCATACTGCCTTAGCAGAGGTGGCCACTGTGACATTGTGTGTGGTGAGGATGAGGATGCAATTAGTCACTTGTGCAACATGAATGAGTGCTTCTGTTGTGTTCCAAGTATGTTTTGGTATGATAAATCTAAAGTCGAGAATTGGCTAGCAGAAAACTGTTTACTGAAACATATCATAGAAGAAAGCTTAATATTCAAATGATTATAATGTTGAACATTTAGCAAGGTCAACAATTTGATATACTTTATCCTAAAATGGCACGGCTTAATCATTAGGCTTTGGGTATAGTGAGAATTTTGATTCTAAGTTATTAAACTTTGCAGGACATGATCCATGCAAACATGATACTCAGTATTGCCTTAATAGAGGTGGTCACTGTGACCTTTCTTGTGGTAAAGATGAAGATTCAATTAGTCATCTCTGTATCACTGATGAATGCTTGTGTTGTGTTAAAAGTAAGTATTTCTCTTGATCTTCAGTAGTTTTCTGACTTGCGGAGGAATAGACTAATAAAATCTTTTTGACAAATCTATTAAGATAGTCCTCCCGAGTTTAATTATTTTTTGATATATCAGTTTTAAGTATTAAGGTTTAAGCTGGCAAGAATATTTTATACAGTATAATGCTCTACAATTTTGATAATTTCTTTGGTTTACTGTACTTCAAACGACTACATAAAAAGAAAAAAAAAATAGATCGGCCTTAAATTATGATTCTTTGAAAATATGGCTCTACCTTAGATGACAAAGAAATTGACTTTTGCATGTAAAGTTAAAAGAAATTTTGATCATACATTGCATTTTCAATATTGAAATGCTACATCAGTCATGGTAAGACAATTAAAAAGTGAAATTCTTTTATGAATTCAAACAGGAAATTGTTCAAATGCGAATAGATGTGATGCTCTAAATGGTTATTGCTCCAAAGACTGCACTATTGGCGAGAACTCTGTTGGTGGTATATGCGAGCCTGGTTGCTTCTGCTGTGTTCCAGGCAAGCGTTTCTATTTTGCATTACTCCAACTTTGGTGTAGGTTTCTCTAAAAGGCTTTAACATTTAAAGCAAGAAGGAACTCTTTGGGGAAAATAGTCTTGGTATAAAAGACTGGTTTTACTTTGAGAAAAAAAATTAGTAACCCTATGGTGTTATGCAATCTTGTAGAGTTAAGCATTATAGAATTAGGATTTAAAATTTCAGATCGTCCAAGAGGATGCTAAGGAAACTGGTAAGAGGCTTGGTAATTTGTGACTGTTAAGGTTTTTTATGGAGAGCATTATTACACCAGAAATTAAGTAAATTTCGGAATGATTTTGATAGACTAGAGAACAGTCTAGTTCAAGTATAGATTTTCTTGAATCCTCACAATTACAGAACACGACCCATGCAAACATGATACCCCTTACTGCCTTCGCCGAGGTGGACACTGTGAACATTCGTGTGGTAAAGATGAGGATGCCATCAGCCATCTGTGCAACTCTGATAATTGTTTCTGTTGTGTTCCAAGTAAGTTTTTGTGTGTGGAATCTTTAGATAACAGTTCACTAGCATGAAAATCCTATTGAAACAAATTCCTTGGTGATGGCTTGAATGTTTGGATAGTTATCAATTTTGAAGAACTAATGAACAAAGTCAGTACATTTAGTTTCTCTAAGCTAAAATTACAGTACATCTGAAATATTAAGTTTGGGTATAGTTTGAATTATCTTGCTTAAAAATTTTTTGCTTTAATTCAAACAGGATATTGTTCAAATGTGAGTAGATGTGATGCTCTGAATGGTTATTGCTCCAAAGACTGTGCCATTGTCGAGAACCCTGTTGGTGGTATATGCGAGCCTGGTTGCTTCTGCTGTGTACCAGGTGAGTGTTTAAATTTTACATTAATCCAAATTTGGTGTAGTGTTTCACTTCAGGTTTTAACACTTGATGAAGGAAGGAACTCTTTGGTACAATAGTCTTGGTATAAAAGATTTGTTTTACTTTGAGAAAAAGTGACCCTATAGTTATAGGGGAATTTTGTAGTTGAGCATTTTAGAATTGGAAATAAAAATTTTATATCTTCTAGGAAGACGCTAAGGAAACTAGTAGGGAATTTTGTAATTTGTGACTTTTAATTGGAGGGAATTCTTACCCCAGAAGTTAATAGTAATATTAAAATAGTTTTGATATAAAACAAAATAAAGAACTACCTAATCTAAGTATAGATTTTCTTAAAAATTTTCATTACAGAACATGACCCATGCAAGCATGATACCCCTTACTGCCTTGGCCAAGGTGGACACTGTGACCTTTCATGTGGTAGAGATGAGGATGCCATCAATCATCTATGCAACACGGATAAATGCTTCTGTTGTGTTCCAAGTAAGTTTTCACATTTTGAAGTAATCATTTCAGAACAGGCTTGCAGATAAGCTACATATTGAAACCATTTCATGAGGAATTTTAAGACTATTTGAGGACCTATTAACCGATATCAGTACTTTAGTATTCTTAAACTGAAAATGCATGACTGAAATTTTGGGCATTTTGATTGTTTGGACTGGGAATTTTAATTGACAATTATTCCACCTTATAGGACATGATCCATGTAACCATGATACCCATTACTGCCTTGACAGAGGTGGTCACTGTGACATTTCTTGTGGTAAAGATGAGGATTCCATCAATCCTCTTTGTATCACTGATGAATGCTTGTGTTGTGTTAAAAGTAAGGTGTCCTGTTAGTCTTCAGTGGGTCAGATTAGAATTTGAGGAACTTTCTAGTGAAACCATTTTTGATTGGGTGATAAATCCTTGTATTCAGGTGGTAGATTCTTTCCCAGTATTTTATTTCACAAAATATATAAATACAGATTTCGGTGAAACATTATAGTTCAGGTTATGCTTTCCATTAGCAATGTTATTTATACAGTTTGATACACTTGCCCATTTAGTTTTTAATGTTTTCTCAGGCCTTTAAGGAAATGACTTCGGGCTTTATATGTATATGCCATTATTTGTTCAAAGTCTGCAACTTTTCCAGCTTTTAGGTAACTAGCTTTTTTCTAGGTCGGTTTTTAAACCTGCTTGTTTATATTTTTTCCTATTTGAAATATTGATAGATCATATTTACATATCTATATAGATTTGAAACTAAAAAGAAAAAGTTTCCCAATAGACGAGGACTTAAAGGATGACGTTTTGGTGTTCTAAAGGCTGTTGCTCGTAGAGAAATTGGTTCAAAGGATTAATAGCTAATACATTGTTAAATATTTTGAAAATTAATTTTATACTATGTACTTCAACAGGAAATTTTTCAAATGTGACTAGATGTGACAGTCTGAAAGGTTATTGCTCCAAAGACTGTGGTATTGGTGAGAACCCTGTCACTGGTTTGTGAGCCTGGTTACTTCTGCTGTGTTCCAAACAAGCTCTTAAATTTTGAATTCTTGTTTGGATGTAGGATTTTTATTACAGCTTTAGATACATAGGTGAACATATATTAGAAAGTGCTTTCTTGATATGCAATTATAGAGTAGGTTTAATTACATTGAGTAAAGCTATAGAAATTCAAATTTCTGTAATTTTGGATAAAGATTGTAAGAACTTGCAAAAATGTTAGGGAAGTTCAGTAAATTTTGTACAGACTTTTGTTGAAGCCCTATCCTTGGAATTTGTTACTTTTTACTTTAAATTTTGATGAAAAAAAAATCTAGTGTAATGGATTATAAATTATTTATACTTGTTACAGAACACAACCCATGCAAGCATGATACCCCTTACTGCCTAAGCCGAGGTGGTCACTGTGACCTTTCATGTGATAAGGATGAGGATGGTATCGGTCATCTGTGCAACACAGAGGAATGCTTATGTTGTGTTCAAAGTACGTTTATGACCTGTGACGTCTATATAAGTTAACCGACTTTAGAAAGTACCTATTGATATGTTTTATAAGATATTGATATTCAAATAGTTGCCCATTCTGAAGAACTAATGGTTTAGGTAATTAGGAAGTGGAAATTACACATATGAAATGTTAAGGGTTTACTTATGATTTGTATTGACAGTATCGTTTCAAAGTTATTCCGTTTTTCAGGACATGATCCATGTAAACATGATACACATTACTGCCTTAACAGAGGTGGTCATTGTGAACTCTCTTGTGGTAAAGATGAGGATGCAATTGGTAATCTATGCATAACGGATGAATGCTTGTGTTGTTAAAAATAAGTTTCCCTGCTTCTCTTGAGTGGTTTTTACTTGCAGGTATGGTGACAAATACTTGTATGGCATATATTATCAAATATGTCAATATATTAAAATTGTCAGTTTATTGAAGCATTACGGGTTAGGTTATGCTTTAGATTGGCAAGGTTATTCTTTTTAAACATTGTAAAAAAAAAAAAATCAATGTCTTTGAGACTTGAAAAATATAATTTAATGATTCTTGTACAGTATATGCCATTATTTCTTTATTGTTGGCATCTTGACCAGGTTATGGTTAACTATACCTTTTCCAGCTTATAATTGAAGTTCTAAAAATGGATAGATTGGCTGTTGAATTTCTGTATGGAATTGGAACGATATAGAACTTTGCGGTAGTTTAATTTTTTCCCCATATACAAAGAACATAAAGGGTGACAAATTAGTTCTGCTGGCAGTTGCTTGTAGAGGAATTCAAAACAAATGTAAAATTCTTGAATCTCGAGAGCATTTAAGATCAAATTTCTAAATCGAATTTTTTTACTTGATCAGGATATTGTTCAAATGTGACTGGGTGTGACTCTCTCAATGGTTACTGCTCCAAAGACTGTGGTATTGGTGAGAACTCTGTTGATAACGTATGCGAGCCTGGTTGTTTCTGCTGTATTCCAGGCGAGTGTTTAAAGTTTTACTATAATTTGGATGTAGGATTTCATTTCGCCCCTTAATAAAAGGTGAACATGTATTGGAAAGCACTTTCTCGGTGTACAAATATGAGATAGGTTTTATTATATTCAAGAAAGCATGTGACCTTGTAATAAAGAATTTGTTTTAATTCCTCCCAATATGATGAAAATAGAACACTTGCAATGCATTAACAGAATATTAAAGTTGTTAATTACTGTCTAAAATTACTCATGTTTACAGAACCTTACCAATGCAAGCATGATGCCCCATATTGCCTTGACCGTGGTGGTCACTGTGACCTTTCATGTGATAAGAATGAGGATGCCATTAGTCATCTCTGCAACAGTGATGAGTGCTTCTGTTGTGTTTCAAGTAAGTCATATGAAATCTAAAGCAGTTCAGTTTACTTTGAGGAATTATTCTTAATAGGTCATTACTTTTTTTTTTTCTTGAAACTGAAACCGCAAAACTCTGGGATTAGTGTGTGGTTTGGATTGGAAAGGTAGATTTCAGATTGTTCTAATTTCCAGAACATGATCCTTGCAAGGAAGATTCTCCTTACTGCCTTAGCAGAGGTGGCCACTGTGAACTTTCATGTGGTAAGGATGAAGATGCAATTGGTCATTTGTGCAACACTGACGAATGCTCATGTTGTGTTAAAAGTAAGTCTACATGTTAGTCTTTGGTAAATTGGATATACTGTCATACGAACTTCCTATTGAAAATATTTGATAATTCTTAATATTCAAATTGTAGGATTTACACATTTTGAACTATTAATATAGATCATTTGATATACTTTCGGCCGAAATGTGGATTACTTTTAATATTTCAAAACAATCTTTTAAAATTTAAAGATGTGTTTGTACCATTTGTTCATAAAACTTCGTGTATTGGATAACTGTGGCCGTCATTTCCAGGTTTGAACCTGCATGGTAGCAAAATATTTAAAGCCTAAAATATTTGCCATTTTAGAAATGGGTAGACGGCTTTAAACTATCGGCAGTTTGGAAAACTTTATGAATTTATTGGTTGATTTATGGTACCAAAATAAAAATGTCTACAGTGAAAAATTTATTTACACGGTAACTAGGGGAGAAATTGGTTCAAAGCAGCTGTCAATTTTGTTCTGAAAGTGAATTTACACTATCAGATCTCTGGAAGTACTAGAATGTAGTTTTTAAACCAGTAAAAATTTCCATTTGTTATCGTGATTCGCACAGGAGAATGTTCAAATGCGAGTAGATGCAACGCTCTGAATGGTTATTGCTCCAGTCACTGTAGTATTGGAGAGAACCCTGTTGCTGGTCTGTGTGAGCCTGGGTGCTTCTGCTGCGTTCTAGGTAAGCATTGAAACTACGAATCATTCCGAGGCTTTGAAAATACATTTTCACACTACATACACATGTGAACAAAATTGTGAAATGGTAAACTTTTTCTGTACACAAAATTAGTTTGTATTCTGGGGAAACGTGACCTTCAACTAATATGGAATCTTGTAGAATAATTGTGCAAATGAAAAAAAAATATTGCATTGCACGGGAGATTTTGGACAATGATAGTATAAGGTAGGAAAGCTTGATATTTTGTAATTTATGACTACCCTACACATTGAATAGTTATGAAAAATGTTCATTACTTGTACCATTCTGATAAAATTTAACCACCTACCATAATGAATCCAGTTAAGACTTTAACATTGATTAGATATTGTTTCATTTTCCAGAACAGGATCCATGCAAGCATGACACTCCTTACTGCCTTAACCATGGTGGTCATTGCAAGTTGTCATGTGATCATAATGAAGAGGCCATAAATAATCTCTGCAACACTAATGAATGCTATTGTTGTGTTCCAAGTAAGTATTGCCATGTAAAGCCTTTGTTCAAAATATGCTTTTTGGTGGATATATATATAGAATTGTGACTTAACCTTATTCTAAATTTCAAGGAACTATTTATGTAGGTAGCTACTGTACTATACTTTAAAATGAAATTGCAGACGGTATTGAGGGTTAGTGTTTAAATAGGAAAAGTTTCTTTAAAGTTTGTAACATTTTATAGAAAGCTACTGCTTTGGCTACATTGGTTACATCCCTGTCGTGAAATGAAACGCAATCTCGTCAATGAAACTCCTATGAATGCTTGTTGTATTTAGTTGGTTACAGTATTTACTGCATTTCAAAGGTTGATCAAAACTCTTGACTGGTGAAAGAGATTTTGTTACAAATAAGTTGAGAAATGCAGCACTGAACATGCTTAGTTTCACTGGAAGGATGCTGACAGAGGAAAACAGAGTAGACAAAAATTGTGAAAGTTGTGAAAAGATTAGGGAAAATAAGAAATTGTAAATGGTGAAAAAGCAAAGATGTGGATTTAAAGTGAAAATAATAATGTGAATAATGTGGGAGGTAAGGAAGGGGAGTTGCTGAATCGAAAGGAAGTGAAAAGATGGAAAGAGTATTTTAAAGGACTGACTAATGTGGGAGGAGGTGAGGCAGTTGTTACATGCATAGGTATGGAGGATTGAAGGAAAATGATAAAAGTGCAGGGGCCTATAAAGTGAGGTGAGAAGGGTGATTTTTTTTATGTTAAAGGCTCCAGTCACGGACAAAAGTCCACATCAAGGCCAGGCCCCAATTGAAATATGGAGAGAATTAAGAAACGGAAA
>JAUTYZ010071671.1:0-11974 GCA_032273725.1 Panulirus interruptus | reverse complement strand
ATTAATGGTTGCATAATTTTGTGTTTTAAGCTCTGTTCTACCATTGATGACACAGCAATATGTATGTGGAATGAGCTGGCAAGACTAGGGGTCGGGCATATGTTTACCTAGGGGGTTCCCTTAGGGGTCAATTTCTGTTTTTTGGCATTTTCTGTGGTCCAGCAATGGCCAGGTTCAACCTGTATTATTTACTTCTGTAACTGAGAACAGTTCCATGTCATTTGTACAAATAAGATCTATCATATTCTTCCTTTTTGTCTGTCTATGTGGTATACTTGCATAAGACTAAACAATTCACATAGATTACTTAGTCTTTGTAACTGTTCTCTTTCATCTGCTGATCCATTATATTCTCGAGACTTTGTAGTTGTATCTACAAGTATAATCTCTTTTTTTCGGCCATACAACTTAATGGAAGTTAAGTCTCTAAACCACATTATTATTGGGTCTAACTTCTTTGATCCCTTCTATATTTCTTCAGCTTCTGTTAAGATAGTTTTAGTCAGCTTTGTTTTTGGTGCTCTGTATAACACTAGTTTTATTGTGCTAGGTTTATTGTGTTTATGGACAGTTAGTAGAGAGTAACATTACCATGCTGTATTGTGAAACAAGTTGCATACATGTAAGCTGTATCTGTGGCAATATCCCACCTCAGAGTTACTTGTAAGTAGTCATTAATTAAAATCATATCATTATGCTTCCAATTTAATGGTCATGCAAGGCATACCGCATTCATGAAACTGTAACCAAGGAATCAGTGTGTGTTGTATATATGAATTTTTTATGAAACTAACCAAAGTCATGGATTTTTTTTCTGTAACAATTTAAAGGAAATGCATAGTTGTCCATTTCAGTCACTAATCTAGCTAACTCCACTTTAGTTCATTGATGAAAAGAATGAAACATTGTAAAGATTTATAATTTTAGAATGATATGTCATGTTAGAATGTGGATGGATAGGTTTGTGTATTCTTCCAAAAACTAAGGGTATTTCAAAATGATTCTTCCCAGGTATCTACATTTACCTCATCAAAATGGTTCTTCATCAACATGAGATCCCTTTGGTACCAGCAGATCAGAGCAGAGTATCAACAGTAAACAACTGTGTTGATGTTCTCTTGCACTTAGACAAGGTGGTTGATGATGTCTTCAGTTCCATCACTTCTCGTTTAGAAGGCAAGGAATTGGAAAATTTTTATTTTGTATACAAATTATTCTTTGACTAATCTGTGTTTTTTGAAAGAGTAGAAGTGTTGTTGCTTAATCTTTATACAAATTTCACCATCCATTATAATGAATTGTAGAATTGTCACAAAAAAGAATTATGGGCAACCAGAAAACAAGAAATAGCAGAAAAACAAATGTGAGGGAATTCTTATGGATTTCGGTAATTAGCTATTGAAGTTTTCTTCCTTCTACTTATTTTCATTGATGATTATAGGACAATGATGGTAGTGTACAGAGATACCTCTTTTAGCAGAGCCTTGTGTAAAGGATTTTCATTTAACGAACATAAGGAATATTCATTTAGTATATATAATGGTCATTAAAAAACAAAAAACAAAAGTCCATCAAACTTAGAAGAAAAAGAATCAACGAATATATCTGCTGTTAGCTTTGTTCACATTTTCTAAGCCAGTTGTGTTCAGTCTGCCATAATTTGCATCAGTTCAGTCTCTGTCACTCTTTTTTAAGCTATCCAAAATGTATTTAGAGCACATTTTAAACCCATCACATATAAAACAGCCTGCAAGTCAGATAAATCATCTGTAGTGACCCAGGGTCACCTTAATGACATCGCCATTGACTGGGTGAAAACCTGTGACTTCACCTAATGTAATAATCCTTGGAAGAATGTGTTTAGTGGCCCATCCTACACTTCTGCACTTGCAATATTAATCCCTGACACCCACACTCGATGTCAGCAGTAGCAGATCAAAAGCTGCTGCTGTAATTATGGATGACCTGACCCTTTCCATAAGAAGCGCCACTCTTACGGACTTTACCTCAAGTCCACCAGCATGAAGAAAGGTCAGAAGCTTGCGACATTTGGCTTCGACGTCCCTAATTCCCTTTGGGAATAGCTACCCCTCACAGACCTGACCTCACCGCCTATGAAATACCCAAATATTACCACAATTAGTTGACTCACCACTAGACAACGAGAGTACCACTCCAGTACCTGAAGTCTTGGCAATGTGACTCCAGACTCAAGCCGCCCTTAGGGGATCTCCATCAGTATATGTCCCAATGTGACTCCTGACATTTCATCTTCCTGGTAGGTTTCACTGTGGTGCCTCATCTCCGACGTCCACCTTCGGCAGGAATCGCATGGGACATCGCCTTCGCTCGTCACGAGCAGCAGCAGTAACAGCAAGGGACCTACGGCCACTCCTGCATCCCTAGCACCTCTTCCAGAGTCTCCTGCAACCCAAGCACTTACTGGCAGTCGCCACACACTCCAGGAGCCTCCTGCTTCCCCATCACAAATCGGCAGCTGCTATACACTCCAGGAGTCGCAATATACGGGCCACACCCACCTCCTACAGGAGCTCCACATTGACTCGGCAGCCACACACGTCTCCCACATGCTCCTGCTTCATCTGACGCCTACCATCACCAGTATCATAGGGCCCCTGCCAAGCCTGACTCGTATTACTCGAGCTAACTTATTTTACCTCTTCTTCACCATAATCCTGCACCCCCAGTAGCCCATTGCCCATTGTTACCTCACCTTGTATAGCCTGCACAATAAATCATTGTTGTTGTTGTGTAATGTGTTTTCGTGCCCTCTCTGAGTTTTACCACTCCAACAAAACCTACCAGAACACTCCTGCTAAACACCCAAGGTGTCTAGGAAAGTGACTGCTAAACACCCAAGGTGCCTAGGAAAGTGATTGATATAGAAATGCAAGTGAATCGCAGGACTGAGGTAGGCAAGCATCAGGCATGTTTGGGTCAGTCGTTAGGATTAGCTTCCACTACCTTTGAAACAATACTTGATAATAGTGAGAGGACAAAAAGAACCATCCAGTCTGCCACACCCTAAGTTGTAAAAAATTTTTCCCACACAAAGAATAAGCTGCTGGAGATAATGGAGAGCAGGCCAGGAAGGTGTAGGTGTGCTGTTGGAGTGCCGCAGGTGACCAACAACACTGCAAGCTCTACCGAACTTGTGAATGTTGACTAAATCTAGTTTCATGTGTTATTTATATTAACAGTGTCTTCATTTTATCTGTAGAATGCCAAAATGATATCTGCAGAGCCATTACTGTTACCAAATGAAGCTATTATATAGCACTTCCTAGTGTAGGAATTGACACTGTCGGGAATGCATCTTTATAGGCACCATGTTATAATGACCCCTTTAAATGGATTTTTTGCTTATTGTTCATTCCTGTCACTCATTGTAAGAGGTCTCTGTGCATTTCGCTTTAGTTTTTCATTAGCGTTCCATGTACCTTGAGTTCCGTGGTACCCACCATTTTCAATTTTATCCTTCCTTTACAGTAATCATGTTAATGTTTTCTTGTTCAGTTTACCAACTCAGACTGTATCCTTGAAGTCTACTTAGATTACTCCTTTTTGGAGCTTCTAGTACTTTTGTATACTGAACAGGGGAGAACCACTGGAAAAATTCATTTTGGTGTTCCACGGTGTCCCAGACCATATTTTTTTCTTTTATCTGATCTCACTTATTTTTGTAGTAGTGGAAACTAAACTCTTCCTTAATGATTTATGAATAGATAAATCATAAGAATGAAGAAGTATGGCACAGCGGTTAGATTGGATGGGATTGCAGTTAAATTGGTTGGTCAGGATTTTCATTATTTGCATGCCTGTATAGTGCCCTTGTATAAAGAAGAGGCAGGCAAAAGTTAATGTTCAAATTAGAGGGTATAATTGTTGAGTATATCTAGCAAGCTGTATTGTAGAGTAGTGATTGAGAGGGTGGTGGCTTCAGGAGTAGTAGATGTTTGGATCAGGTGTTTACTGTAAAGAACATGTGAGTAATACTTAGAGAAAGGGAATTATTTTTTTAAGTGGCGTTCATGGATCTGCCGAGAGCCAGTTAAGTTGGGGTGTCAGTTTGAATTGAGAAAATTTGGAGGAGGAGAAGTGTTTTAGATACCTGGGAGAGTACATGATAGCAAATGGAATTTTGGGAACTGAAGTGAGGCACTGGGTGAAGGGTGAAGGGTGAAGGTTCCTATGTACCTATGAGTACCTACAATGAGAGTTTGCTATGATGACAGGCCAAGTGTATTGTGCTCACCACTTGACTTGTATGTTGACAAACGACGTTTCTCTCGACCGCCTTGTCTTTTCCTCTCACTTGTCTTGCTTGATGTATATGCTTTTTTTTTTTTCAGCAGCTGTTCTGCTGGCATAGTTATCTTTCCTAGGTTCATCTGGTATTGGCTTCAACCATTAGTCTACTCTCCTTTTGAATGTTTCGGTGGTCACTCCATTTGAATTTCTTAGTTCACCTTGTATCACATCAAATAATGGTTCCACCCTCCTTGCTGGGCATTCATGTATCTTTGTCTCTGCATTTTTGGTATTTTCCAGGAATTTCTCTTGACTTAATGATTCAGTATTGTCCTTGTGTAATTGCTTTCAGGTTCAGAATATTATTTTTTATTCCTTCTATTTATTGGCAAGCATATATTATCATATATATCTCCCTCTGATGTTTGAGACTGTAAAGCTGTAGTTCTCTTAATCATTCATGGAAATTCATGTGCTCCAATCCATTCATCTTACTTGTGAATTATTTCTGTATTCTCTTTGTTTTGTTTAGTTTTCTCTGTTTTATTGGTGACCATACAACACAGCAGTATTTGAGTTTACCTTACCTTCCTATCCAGGAGACCCTTCTGTCCTTATGAGGCTCTTGCAGCTCTCAGGAAGCTGGCCACATCCACCATTTGGGACCACAGGTCATAAAGTGTTGTGATGTTGTGTGTGTATATATGTCTAGAAAGTGCAGGGCAATTGAGTAGTATTACTACGCTCAGTGTCTTCTTTATGGTAGTTGCATTGTGGATTCAACGGGCCTTTGGATATGTTGAAATTGTGTTTGTAGTGATGGATGAAGTCCAGAGCATAAGCAGAAGAGTTTGACTCGTTTTTCTGGGGAGTGTGGTTTCTGATGGGTCTATGTTTGGCAGGTTGGAGTTTATAACTGAGTTGGGAGGTTGTTTGTTTAGTGCTTGTCAGGTTATTTCAGTGTGTATGCATTTTGTCAGTGTTTAATTTGTTGGGGGTAGGGGATCTGTGAGTAAACTTTACTGAAGTGTGAGGTTGGGATAAGCTTTTTATTACTTATATATACATTAAACAATTTTATCTTTGTCTGTCTCTTGTTTTGCAAATGATCTCAACATCATCCACGTTTTAGTTTGCTTGAAAGCACTATCTTTTTCAATATTTTCTTTAAATTCAAGTTTTTCACTGATAATTGCTCTCAGATCTCTGACGTTTGCTGTACTCTCTATTTCCTTTTCTGTAGAGCCCCTGTATGTAGACACTGTAACAGCACTAGTTATATACAGAAACAGGATGTACATACAGAAACATATGTATGTATAGGTAGATAGATAAATACATATATTTTTTTAAGTTTGACAAAAGTTTCACATTTAAGTGAACAGGGACTTCAAAATATTTTTTTAGCAGCGTAAGGAAGTGCAGTATATTTCTTAACTGACTTTTTTTCATCAGAAACATCAAGTCGTTTGCAGAGTTTGAAACAGAGGGCATCTAATGCTCAAGCTAAAGTAGACAGACTGACAGGTGCAACCAAAGCCACCCAGGTAAGATAATGTAACTTTCTCTCTAACATATGTAATCACTTTGTCTAACAGTTTGTTTCCTCCCAATAGGAGAGTAGCTCAGGAAAGACTGCTTTGACACTTTGAGTATTTCAAATTCTTTTATACATACACAATTTAGAATCTCAGTTGCCGATTATCTCATAGTTTCTTTTTAACTCACTGATTTTATTCTGCTCAATGAACTTTTAACCAGACCCAAATTCATTATTCTTTTTATTATTTTTATGTACATACAAATGCTTTAGTAGAACTGTGCATAGATTGTTTACTCATATCATCCCTGTAAGGCCCCACCTTGTGCCCTTAACTACCATCTACCCATTGGGTTATACACCACATGCTGTAACACAAGATGGGATTTCATCAAAGACTTTTCTCCCAGTGAGTCTGCTTTTGATATATCACTGTTTGGTATATTGCAGTGTCGATAATATAGTGGTCTGATTTTATAATAGTGAATGTGTGCATAGGAAATAGATATAACAGCTGTTTCAAAAAAAAATACTGAAGTGTGAGGGTCAGTACCTCTTCCCCTTCTACTTCTTTTCTAAACTTTCTCCCCAACCTGGCTACATGAGGGAACTTCTAGTTTGACACATTACAGATTTGAGCTATTATTGTGTCCTTGAAGTTCTACAGCTAACTTACTGACTCGTATAATAAGAGCTGAGTCTTATTTAAGGAATGAGTAGTGTATAATGCATGAGTTTCAGGGTCCTTCCTTCCCTTTACATCTCATTTTAGGCCTTTTTTTTCCCTACATGATCAAAAAGGATATCGTGTTAGTGTGACATTGTGAATTTGTGTAGTTATTTTGGTCTTAAATTGTTAAAGCTAACTTTGACAACATAAGAATCTGATATGAAGAGTAAGAGAGGCTATGAAGTGTGATGGTCGGGCTGTCTCTCCTCCTGTATGTTTCATCTCTAACCCTTCCCCTAACTTGGTCATGTAGAGGACACTATTTGTGAGCTTAACATGTGATTAATTTAGGCAATTATTGTAACTGAAGTATCACAGTCAACTCATTTATCCAGAAGACATGAAGCAAAAGTCTTATATGAGAAATAAGAGGGGAATAAGAAGCAGTAGTAATCATCTCTTTGACCACCAGGTATCACAAAGAATGGGAATCTGCATAACTACAAGTTTGGTTAAGTTTGAGCCCTAAGTTTCTTTTTTTTGAAATGTGAATCTTGTAACAATTGTATTCTTTTTCATATGCTAATTCCAAATAGGTTAGGATCCTGACAAACATGAAAGAGCAGAATTAGAATTCACTGCAACTTTCCATAACAGTTATCTACTGTGAATAAACTGGATGTTCAGACCAGTTTGGTTCCACCATTTGAAGAGACTGTGAGATTTGTTAGACAAGTTCCAATGGATTGCAACAAAAATTTACCTGACAAAAGGGAGCTGTACTAAAAGGATAAGATAACAGCTGTAGACTTGCCCACATTAAGATTGAAGGAAAGAGTTAGACATGTTTGCAACTTTCAGGTCCCTCAATTGATTTGACAGTGTTGATTTTGAAACATTCTTTAAAGTAGGGAGGAACCGATCAGCTAGAGGACACAAAAGGAAACTAAACAAGAGAAGAGTGTGAAAGTGAACCAATCAGCTAGAGGACACAAAAGGAAACTAAACAAGAGAAGAGTGTGAAAGTTTGTAAAGAAATATTTCTGTAGTTATAGAATAATAGACAAATGTAGCAAGTTAAATGAGAAAGAGTGAATGTAGAATAACAAGGAGTTAAGAAAATTATGATGGAAAAGAAAATTAAGGAGATAGGGCCTCATGAGTGTTAAAAAAAAAAAACTTTTCAGAGCACGTGGTTTATGGCAAGTTATATATTCTTTTCTCAGGTATTTTCCAGTGCACAGTACCCTGGAGGAGACAAATATGAACCTTATCACCCACTTCATAAAGGTGAAATGTCTATACCATTCGTCTCTGCTCCTGTAAAGTTAAAAGAAGATCTTCTTTTCGATCCAGCATCCCTCCAAGTGAGTTATTCATTAAGATTCTATCCAACTATTTCAGAGATACATTGTACCATAATGATGGATTTGCTAGTCTAGTGTCAGGGATGAAAAAATATGTGCGCTTAGCATATGTAGACCTATCTGTACTTTTATCCCAAACTTTTTGATATTGCAGCTTTCATTTGTTTGGTTATTGTTACTCTCAGGGAAATTGTCAGGACAACTAAAATGTCCATATGTCAGAAAGTAAGCAGTATGGTTGAATAGGAAGATATATTAGGATTAATTTTCTTATGAATAATATACTCACCAAGATGGTAAAGGTAGTTTGGTATATAAAGGGAATTACTTTTGTAAGGCATATAGAGATCATAACAGATTGTTAGATTAGGAAGCAAATTTGCAAACAAGTGAATCCTTCTGGACTTGTTTAACACTGCAAAATGTGAGCCTGTTCTGTCAACAGCTCATCAGTGATAAAAGCAATGTGAGCTTGAATGTCAGAAAGCCACATATACAGCATGTTTTATAACTTTTGCTCTCTTTATGCGTAAGCCCAAAATCTTATCACCTTACCTGTGCCTATTTTTCATATGACAGTGATCCTGTCTAGAATAATTTACAAGCTATTAAATTGGGTGTTTAATTCACAGGGGTACTGTTAGATATTACATTTTTTCAGCATTGATTCTGCTGCAACAGAGTTTTATTGGTGATACAGATGCCTTTCTTAACTTAATGTGTTGTGAACTTGAATTTCCAAATTCTGGAAACCATCCATTCAAGCAAAAACCCATTTTATTACATATGGCTTGAATAATAAGAACTTCCAGCATTTTCAGTTTCACTAGAGACCTGTGTATGTCCAATATAGTGTACATAATCTAAAAGGACCTTTATAGGTTGGTTCAACTTGGAAAATGGTGCCACCTGGAATGTCCTTGTTAATGATTTGCGGATGACCTTGGTTAACTGCTGATAACTTTTGGTCCCAGACTTGCTGTGCAGATTTGAAATACATTGATTTTCAATACAGTATCTTTATCCATTGATTTTCAGTTCAGTATCTTTATCCATTAACATTATTCCATTACCATACAAGTTGGGTTGATTAGGTACACAAACCCTCCAGAAACAACAGCTTATGAAATTGCAGGAACAGCTGTATGATAGACATATGTATTTTACATATGTTCAGAGACTTCACATTTCCCTTTATGTGAGTAACAGTTAAGGATTAGAGCAAAGCCAAGAATGAAAGGAGAGCTTGGGAAGAAAATCGAAGTGAGGGGAGAAGTTTGGAATGGGAGAAGAGGCAGAGATGGGAGAGAGGTAAGAATTAGGAAGACCTTGGGATGTGGGGAAAAGTCATGGTTGAGGGGATATCCATGATAGAGGGAGTGGTAAAGGTATAGTCAAGGAAGGGGATAAACCATTTCATTAGGAAGCCAGGAGAG
This sequence comes from Panulirus interruptus, assembly GCA_032273725.1. NCBI lineage: Eukaryota > Metazoa > Arthropoda > Malacostraca > Decapoda > Palinuridae > Panulirus > Panulirus interruptus. Next base: position 2,689 of record JAUTYZ010071671.1, on the reverse strand, counting down.
GAAAAGCCTGTTTCAAGTCTTAAAGTGCATTATGTGGATAAGATAAGAACTAAGGGTTAGGGTAAAACCAAGAATGAGAGAAGAGCCTGGGGAGGGCAGTTCCTGTTTTGATTTGGGTTTATTATATTAGTGAGAGTCAAGGTTTAGGGCAAAGCCAGGAATGATAAAAGACCAGGGAGGTACGGCCAAGTTAAGGAAATGGGGAGAAGCAAGGATAGGGGAGATCGAGGGCTTTTAGGAGAGCCAGGTTAGGAAGACATTAAAGACTCAAGAAAGAGCCAACAAAGACAGAGATTATGTGGAAGGGTTAAATTTTGGTAGGTGTAATGTGTGATGTGTATGAAGAGTAGAGGATGTGGAGTATGTAGGGTTGCTACTGGAAAACTAGTGTCTAGAAACTATGGTTTAATGAGGGTGTACTCTGTGGAGGATGTGGAGTTATAAACTATATAAAAGGTGTGATGAGGGGAATGAGGATGGTATAGAGACAAGAAGGTGTGGATGGAATGAAGCAAGAAGGGTTTGGCATGAGGATTTTGCCAGAGGAGGTTATGGAGTGTAGTGGATGTGGTGTTTGGATCATTTTAAACTTGAGATGGTAGAGTATGAAGGGTTTCGGGTGTGCATATGGAGTCAAAAGGGTATTGTGTATGAAGGGTTTGGGGTGTGCATGTGGAGTCAAAAGGGTATTTTGTATGGAAGGTCTGGAGTGTTGAAGGTTAGGGAAATTTTTTTTAATGCCTTCAGATTTTTTGCAAGTAACTCAGATCCCATTATTAGGCAATGATGACAGTGACAAAAGTAAGCTGAGATTAGTGTGGTTTTTAGATGATGTGGTTTAATTATAGTTTTTTTTTTTACCATTTTATTTATGATAAATGCCATGGGACTTACAAGTACCATGTAATTCAGCATCCAGTTTTAGGTACTTATGCAATAGAAGAATACAACAGTAACTTGATTATTATCACTGATGATACGTATAGATACATAATTTACCAGATGGGTCGCATGTTTCTATAGATATTACTCGATATATATAGTAAACTCTACTTAATTTTAGGTTATGTCTGAGTAAGTTGAGGGGCTCTATGCAAATGAGCTATCCCATTTAAATGTAAAAGAGGGATAGAATAGTTTTGTTTATTTGTAATGAGAAGTGGTTTATTACAAACTGATTTTTCCTCTGTGCTCTCAAGCAAGAACAGTACTGGTTAGCATTATTGACTATGACGTATGCACAGGCCCGCCTGGGATTGAGCCTGCATGGGTTCATATCTTGGGCTGGCAGTCAGCCTTCCGTTCACCCAACTGTTAATCCTCACCTCAAGTTTGGTTGATGAGTTGGATAACTGGCCTATACAAGGGTATATATTTTTGTTTATAAATACCCATGGAAGCGGAAGTGAATCATAGGGTGGGGGCGGGGACGAGGGTTCTGGGAGCGCTGAAGAATGTGTGGAAAGAGAGAACGTTTTCTGGGGAGCAAGAATAGGTATGTTTGAGGGATTAGTAGTAACAACAATATTATATGGATGTGAGGCATGGGCTATAGATGGGGCTGTGTGTAGGAGTGTGGATGTGTTGGAAATGAAATGTTTCAGGACAGTATTTGGTGTGAGGTGGTTTCATCGATTAGGTAAGGAGAGGGTAAGAGAGATGTGTGGTAATAAGAAGAGTGTGGTTGAGAGAGCAGAAGAGGGTGTGCTGAAATGGTTTGCATATATGGAGAAAATGAGTGAGGAAAGGTTGATAAAGAGGATACATGTGTTTGAAGTGGAGGTAACAAGGAGAATGGGAAGACCAAATTGGAGATGGAAGAATGGAATGAATAAGATTTTGAGCGATTGGTGCCTGAACATGCAGGAGAGTGAAAGATGTGCATGCTATAGAGTGAATTGGAACGATGTGGCACACTGGGGTCGACATGCTGTCAGTGGACTGAACGAGGGCATGTGAAGCGTCCAGGGTAAACCATGGGAAGGTCTGTGGGGCCTGGTTGTGGATAGTGAGCTGTGGTTTCGGAGCATTAAACATGACAGTTAGGGAATGGATGTGAATGGATGTAGCCTTTCTTCATCTGTTCCTGGTGTAACCTCACTACCGCGGTAAACAGCGTTCAAGTATGAAAATAAATACATGTATATTTTTTTCATAAATGCTTGCCATTTCCCTGTGAGCATGGTAGCATCAAGAACAGATGATAGAGCCTTAGAGGGAAAATTCTCCACTTGGCTCCTTGCTCTTTTCCTTCTTTTGGAAAGTAATACAGCAAGGGAGGATTTCCAGTCACCCGCTCCCGCCTCTCTTAGTCGCCTTCTATGATATGCAGGGAATATGTGGTAAGTATTCTCTCTCCCCTATCCCCAGGGATAGAGATCAATGATGTGGCTGGTAAATAGTTCTTAAAGAGATTTAGGGATAGAGCAACGGGAGGACATAACATGAAATTAATTAAGAAACTTGTTAAAAAGGATGTAAAGAAAATTTTTTATAGTTTATGAGTAGGTAGTAGTTGGTAGGCAGCCAACGACCCGGGAGGTATATTACCAGTACTACCCGTCTGGGTATCAGGAGGGTTAGTGACATCTGCACTTTACTGGTTGTCAAGTTGCACTCCTCTGACTCAGGTAGCTGTCTTTTCTTTCTGCCTCACTAACATGTGGACTACTGGCATTCTGTCCACAAA
>JAUTYZ010071559.1:6227-18302 GCA_032273725.1 Panulirus interruptus | reverse complement strand
AGGAAAGATGTAAGATGGGGAGTTTACAAGGAGAGTGTATGATAGTACAATTAAAGGGGTTGGTGTGCGAGGAAGACCTCCTGTGACATGGGGAAATAGAGTGGAAGACTACTGGAGGGAGAGAAATGGTGGAAGAATGCATGGAATGGAGTATGTGAGGGAGGCATGTAAGGACAGGGATAAGTGGAGACTCTTTTGCCGTGGCCACCCCCTTGATGGAAGTTCCGGAGGGAATGGGCGTCAGAGATATAGATAGATAGATAGAACATTTGTATACAACTATCATTTGTGCTATAACCAGTATCCCACTGAAACCCTTATATATTTGGCTTAAAGGTGAGAATTGGTGTTGTGGGTATGCATTTCCCTTGGAGCCATGTTGTAATTGACCTGTTTAGCACTTTTTTTGTTTAATGCTCCCTGACCAGGAATGTGTCCTAGATGTTACTGTAAACTCTTTCATATCTTTGTCTGTGTCTGGTATCATTATAGTATGAAGAGCATAGAGGTGAATTCTGTTCCTAAAGGACGTCTTGGTGAGACATTTTCCTCATTCGACATAGTTCCTTATGCTGTTAGTTTGAATTTCCAATGTGTTAGAAACTCCTTAATTCACCTTTATAGTGTGTTGCACATGTTCCGTTTTGCCGCTTTTTCCAGTAGAATGGTGTAGTTTACATTGTCAAATGCCTTAGCATAGTAAAAGAAGACATTATCCATTCTCTCTCCTAGCATAAGTGTTTGAAAAATGCTTTTTTATTGCAGTAACAGTTGTTTATTTACTTATGCATGGTACAAATCCATGTTGACTTTCTTTGATGTGGTTGTTATTGACTGTCTTGTCATGTGTTTCTTCATCACTCGTAAGAAGACTTTTGTCGTATGCAAAATTAAATGTGCATCTGGTCCCTACTGTTTAGTACCCCACTGCCCAGTGATTCATTTATTTAGTATTCATGAAAATATGAATATGTTAGACATGGAAAAAAATTTGAAAAACTGTGTTGCAATAACAGTTATTTGCTAGCAAGTGGTGGTGTTCACTATGGCATGTAGAATACATGCCCAATATTTTTTTTATGAAAAGAAGAATGTACAAAAGCACCAAAAATTTTGTTGAAAAAAATGGTATAGTCCTGTAAACAGTCAGTCCCATTAGAGTGAATGGTGTCAAAATATGATATGTAAGGGAGGTCAGTAGAGGGAGTAACCACCATCTTTCCGTTAATTATGGTGGCAGGACAACCAAATTTTTTTTGTCTTTGTATTGTATATACTAATATATTGTACACATTGATATTTTATTTCAGTACAGCGTATAAGAAAAGAAAAGAGATATGTATTTTTTGTGAAAAAATCTTTACTGCCTCTTGAATGAATGTATGTAATGTTATCTCATAGGTATGGAATCCACTACATTTATAGTTAACAAAAATGATAATCTGTTACACAAGAAGTAAACAGCCATTCTCATGAGAGAGGTTAGAAAGGAAAGGGTCGGAGTGGAGAAGTGTCTGATACAAAGCTGAGGTAGGCAGAGAAATTCAACACTTGCACTCGTTCTTCCCTCTCACTCATCACATACCGCTACGGAGCCTCACAGCTGGCTTCATTGATTGCTTGTTTAGCTATTGTGTAAATCTCTTTCCTTCTTTAATTTTACATTCATTATTTGTACAACACATTCTTTATTGTTATTGTTCACCTCAGGCATGATAGAATCATACATTAGTAATGATATTGAAGTAAGGCGGGTGGAGAAAGTAAACAAACGTGCTACTTCCTCCCTCCAGCTTGCTCTACCTTCACCACTGTGGGCCCTCACAGCTAGCTTCTTAGATTGATTGTAATTTTGTAAATTTCTTCCCTTTTATTTTACATTCAGTATTTGCACAGCACATCCTGTATTTTATCCCTGGGTTAGGAGAGAATGAATTCTATCTCCGTACTCCCTGTGTGTCGTAGAAGGCGACCAAAGGGGGCAGGAGCGGGGGGGCTGGAAAAAAAATCTGCCTTCGTGTATTTCAATTTCTAAAAGAAGAAACAGAAGAATGAGCCAAGCACGGAGTGCTCATTCTCCTTGAAAACTTAGGCTGGGATATCTAAATGTGTGTGGATGTAACCAAGATGAAAAGATAGGAGAGATAGGTAGTATGTTTGAGGAAAGAAACCTGGATGCTCTGGCTCTGAGTAAAACAAAGCTCAAGGGTAAAAGGGAAAATTGGTTTGGAAATGTTTTTGGAGTAAAATCAGGGGTAGGTGTGAAAACGGATGTGAGTAGAAGAGATGGTCAGCAGGCATCTTTGGATAACATATAAATTGATAGGCATGTAAAAGAGAGACTTTTGGATGTAAATGTGCTGAGAGGGGCAGCTGAAGGGATGTCTGATCTCTATCTTGAGGAGGCGAGGGGTGAAGATTCGAATACCAGGAGAGATATGAGTGTAAAATGGTAATAGGTGAGAGTAAATGAAGCGAAGGGACTGGGTGAGAAATGGGAGGTATTTAAGGAAACAGTGATGGCATGTGCAAGAGATGCATGTGGCATGCGAAAGGTGGAAGATGGGTAGAGTAGAAGGGTAGTGAGTGGTGGGATGGAGAAATAAATTTGCTAGTGAAAGACAAGAGAGAGGCATTTGGGTGATACTTACAGGGAAGGAGTGCAAATGATTGGGAGAAGTATAAAATAAAGTGGCAGGAGGTCAAGAGAAAGGTGCAGAGGTTGAAAAAGAGGGCAAATGAAAGCTGGGGTGAGCGAGTATCAGTAAACTTTAGGGAGAATAAGATGTTTTGGAAGAAGAGAACAAATGGGAACATCAGTGAAAGGGGCAAAAGGAGAAGTGATATCAGGTAATGATGAAGTGAGGAGGAATTGGAGTGAGTATTTTGAAGGAGTTAAATGTGTTTGCCAATAAAGTGGCAGATGTAAGGTGTTTTGGTTAGGGTGGTATGCGAAGTGAGAATCATGGAGAGTGGTGTGGTGAAGAGAGAAGAGGTGGTGGAAGCCTTACGTAAGATGAAATGTGGCAAGGCAATTGGAGTGGATGGTACTGCTGTTGAATTTATGGAGAAAGGGGGTGACTGTGTTGTTGATTGGTTGGTAAGGATATTCAGTGTATGTATGGATCATGGTGAGGTGCCTGAAGATTGGTGCAATGCATGTGTAGTGCCACTGTATAATGGCAAGGGGGATAAAGGTGCGTGTTCAAACTACAGAGGTATAAGTTTGTTAAGTGAACCTGGTAAGTTGTCTGAGAGGGTATTGATTGAGAGGGTAAAGGAATGTACAGAGCATCAGATTGGGGAGGGGCAATGTGGTTTCAGAAGTGGTAAAGGATATGTGGCTCAGGTGTTTGCTTTAAAGAATATGAATGAGAAATACTTAGAGAAACTGATGGAACTGTATGTGCCATTTATGAATCTGGAAAAAGTATATGATAGGGTTGACAGAGATGTCTTGTGAAAGTCTTAAGAGTATATGGTGTGGGAGGAAAACTGTTAGAAGCAAAAGTTTTTATCAAGGGTGAAAGGCATGAGTATGAGTAGGAAGAGAGGAGAGTGAAAGTTTCCAAGTGAAGGCTGGTTTGTGGCAGGGATGTGTGATGTCCCAATGGTTGTTCAATTTGTTTATGGTTGGGGTGGTGAGGGAGGTAAATACATGAGTCTTGGAGAGCGTTATGGAATACTTCATTAAAATCAGTTTCTATACCGTGCATTTGTCTGACAACTCAGTTTCTTTCATAAAAACTTTTGTATATTGTGTCATTCCTGATAGTTAAAAATTAGTTCAGTACAAAAGGATTTTTGTCTAACACACAACAGTCTTGAAGACACTTGTTCCATTTTACTTTCAAAATATTCTTCTATTGCTGGAGTAATAACATACTTTACTTAAATCACTTTTCATTATTTTGGAAACTAATTCTCTTTTATAAGAAACTGTCATACTATTAAGGTTAACATTTAGTTTAGTCCATTCAGAATTCAATCTAGTACACCATATCCTTACAGACAACTGTTACACTTTACTTCTTTCTGGAAAACATTTCAACACTGCATCATAGTGATGCACTGAAGCAGTAAAAATCATGAATAACTAAATTTCTTATCTAATGATGAAAGAACAATGGCATGTTGGGCGTGTCATCCACGAGCCAGAGCTAAGGGTGTGATGATCCTTACCTATGAAGTGTTTCTGAGTAGTTGAGTTGGCCATAAGTGGATGGGGCCTCAGGGGAAGATTTGACACTCTCTTGACCTTTCTGGACCTAAAAGAGTCAAGGCCACTATAAACCTACTTAACATGCTGGGTATTTAAAGAGAAGTCTTCACACTAGCCACAGGAAGGGTTCACGCATTGATGCATTTAGTTGCAATCTTGGTGCATTTAGAAATTTTTTTCTAAATGCAGCTGGTAACATTCCTTAGAAATAATCTGTCTGGTGCAAGATCTATGAGTGATCCCTTCCCAGCCCCTTTATACTGTCACAGTACCTCTGCATGGTTTCATTGTAGTTCAGCTTGCTGTAGCTGGATGGAGTGGAAGTGGAGGGGTTGGATTCATAGCAACGGTCATCCTGATGAGGGGAAATCTCTCCCATAACGACTGAGCCTTGATCCTGATTGGTGGGAAACTATGGCCACGTCAGATATCTCTAAAATATCCCACTATTTAAGTAACTTCATTATACCAGGCCAGTGTCAGCCCAGATATAAAAACTAACGACAAATCATCCCACTATTTAAGCCCAGCAGTTTGCCAGCTTCTAACACAGTGCTTAAATAGTAACTTCATTATAACAGGCCTGTGTCAGCCCAGATATAAAAACTAACGACAAATCATCAAACTAAGTTAATCTGTTATGTGCCACAAATGCATATTTTGCAAGTAAGAGCATTAAGTTATTTTGGGCTCAAGATATAATCTACAACTAATTGTGTTTAATGAATCTGCAATTTTCCACATCTAAATGAAAATCCAAGATATTCCTAACCTTAATACCTATCTAACAACAATCATCAACAATTTATGATAAATTCTACTAAATTATTAATAACCTCAAAAGTACCCATAACTTTAATAGATTAGTCCTATAAAAATGTGACAAAAAATACTTCACATACCATTTCTCGTCATGCACTAAAGTTATATATTTCTTATATGTAATATATGATCCCTTCCAAAAAAATCATAAACTGGAGTTCTACCAGCATATGCCTACAGATAATAAGGACAAAAAGTGATCGCTATTTACCATAATAGAGAATAATGAACGATAAATTCATCCATATTTTGCTTCAGTGACAAGCCACAATACTACAAAACTAATGTTATTGCATCATTATATACTGCACTCTCATTCTTTCTGATGTACTGCAAGAAAAGTCTACCTTATCAGATCAATTTGTTTCACATGACATGTGTAAACTTTAGTCAATCAAATTTTTTTCAGTTTGGCACTTGGGATGTTAGCCTTGATATACAAACAACAGCCAAAAATTTCAGTTCTTTCCTTGATAAATATAAACAATTAAATAAATGCATAAAATCAGGCCAAATGATAAATCAAATATCAAACTGTAATGCTGCAACAAAAAGGTGAGGAGATTTCTACCTGGCACATTATGAAATACTAAAGTTGGAATAGTATGTCACACATTAATTGATGTCAATAAAACAAAACACAGAGTAACAGAAGTAAAAGGATTATTAATAGACTGATATGTCTCTGCATTCTTCTTCCTCAGTGTGAATATTATTTTCCTTAACCAAATTCACACTACAGTGTGGTCTGTTACTCATTCTCCCAAACTTTCTTATACAGACTTTTGTTTTCCATTCCTTTTATCTTTTTTTATTTCTACTTTTTCAATCAATTACTGGTTGCTTCCCAAGTTAAGAACTTACATCTCTTTCACTTTTATCCTTCATGCAATACAAGTAATCACCAACTACTTCAGTTATGAGACAACTAAGTCAACATGGAGAACTCTTTGACATATGTTATGAGTACTGTAAGAGGCTTTGCAAGTTTGTTTGTGGAGCAATACTGTGAGAAATTTACCTAGGGAATATCTCACTGAAGGAAAATATAAACTATAAATATGTTCGAGTAAATACTGTCAAATTTTGATTAGCCACTTTAGTGACTTTATCGCACCAAATACAAAAAAATACCAGATAATCAGAATTTTTAATATAACTGCAACAGATTGGAACACTAGAAAAGTGTTCCATGGAACAGTTGTGCTGCCTGCAGTGCAGCAGTGTTACTGGGAGTCAAATAAGACTGAGTGGAAAAATTTTCAGGAAAATATCAAAAACATCTCTATTTAGTTCCATGGCCAAAGGTGGAAATTTATTTAAGTTATGAGCCATGTAAAGTTTCATAAGGGACATAACTCACACAAAAATCAAAGCTAGAGTTATGGGTCTTATAACTTGAGATGCTGAACAATTATATAAAAAAACAGTGTGATGCATCTGACCTGACCCTTCTGGGTTAGGTTTCATGCACCTTCACCAAAATGGAATGCAACTCCCAATAACAGAGGCACAGATAGATTACTGATGGCTAGATAATGGATAATGGACAGAAAGATGACAGATGGACAAATGATGGATGATAGACTGAAAGATGACAACTGGACAAATGATGACGATGATGGACAAAGCAATCCCTAAGTGTCTGCATTGATATGCGGGCAACACAAAAGTGCAGAGAATTACAGTACAGTACAAGTCAAACTGGGTGGTTCAAGTATCTAATACACCAGGATTTGTACCTTACTCCTTCAAATACCAAAGTTTTCCATCCTTGATATAAAATCTTCCTTTCATAAAATGATTGAAGTCCATTGTTCAGGCACATGATTAAACTCATATTAATAATCAGTTCTCTTCTCTCTGCCACTTTTTTATCCTCTACTACACCATCAATCATACACCACATTGCTCCAATTTGCTCTATCCCCTGCATGCCTCACACCCTCCATATATGCCACACACAATTCATTCTCTTTCTCTTAGTAGTCTTCTCATACATTCTTCATAACAAACAGCTGATCTTCACATCCACTCCTAAAGTCACAATGCTCCTCCCCAATTAAATTTTCTTTACATATCACCAGCCTCTCAATCACCACTTGCCCATATACCTTCCCAGGTATACTCATCAGACTTGTTCCTCCGTAATTCTGTAATTCAAGCATTCATATAAGGGCACTATTAATGAATTCTGCCTGTTCTTAGCCACCTCACCTTAGGCAATACAAAAACTCAAGAGCCTGACTAACTAACCAATAACATCAACCCTTTCCAAGAAACTTAGCGACAATCCCAAACACTTCTGCCACCGTGCCATAATTCATCTTATGCATGGCTTTCATTACTTTCTCTCTTTTGACCATACCATTTGCTAGGACTCTCTCACTTTGCAAGTCACCATGTCCCAAACAAGTCATTCTTCCACCTTATCATCAAACATATTCAACAGACCTTCAAAATACTTACTCTATCTTTTTTTCATCTCTTCTTTGCTTGCTACCACTTCCCCATTTGCTACCCATATTGTTGCTCCCATTTGTTCTCTTATTCTCCTCACTCTATTTACCTCCTTCAAAAGTGTTTTCTTATTCTCTCTTGAGTTCATCAATAATATCTCATCCCATCTCTTAATTGCCCTTTTCTTTTGCTCTTGTACTTTTCTTAACTTGCTGACACTCTCTCTTGTATCAATAATCTTTCCTTTACACTTGTTCGCCATTTCCCACCTTAACAAGGTAGTGCCAGAGAAAGATAACTGAGCTGTATAAGAAAAACACACACTTAGCCCCTTCCTCTATTCATTCTTTTGGAGATTAATAATACAGGGGAGTTGGACTTCCAATCCTCTGCTCCTGCCTCTCTTAGTCACCTTGTGCAACATCCAGGAGATATGTAGTTACTATTCTTTCTCCCCAATCTTAAGGGATAATTCTTTGTCCATACCTGTTCATTGTTTTGCACTGTAGTGATGCTATGCCAGAAACAGACAAATACAGTGGCCTCATTTACTTGCATCCACTCTCTAACTGTCATGTAAAATGTAATGAAATCATAGCCCACCCTACACAGCCAAGCTCCACGGACCAATCCATGCTTTCCCCTGACCACTTCATATGCCCTGGCTCAACCCACTAACAGTATGTCACCCCCTGTATACCACATCAATCCAATGAATTCTATCCAATTCATACATCTCACCCTCTTGAATGTTTAAACACTGATACCCCAAAACCTCTTTTGTTTCAACCTCCCACCTCCTCCTCAGTCTTCCCCTCTCCCTTTCTCCTCCAATTCTGACCGTCATCGCTCATCCTTACCACACCATTTCAAAATATCCTGATTAGCTCTCTCAATCATAATGCACTTCTACCCCTTCTCTCTCTATATCCACCCTCTTCTATTCTTTTGCATTCAGGACCCAAGACTTACATTCATACAACAATGCCGGGACAACTATACCTACTATACTCTGACCTCTCCATCCATGCACTCCTCATTGTAATCAAGGATCTTAACCCCTTTCCCATCCTATGGCTTATTTCAGCCTCATGGTTCAATCCAATACAAAGATCACACTCTGTTATCTAAAACTCTCCACTGTCTACCAGTCTTGATCATTCAGGCTTGCTTTTATACCATTCGGTCTCATCTCCTGGCTACACTAAATCACCTTACTTTTGTTTGCATTCACTCTAAACTTTCGCACACTCCCCTCAACTCTGCCATCTGCTTCTGGAATTTCTCCCTGGAGTCTGCCATCAAAGCCATGGCACCTGCAAACAACTGGTTAACCTCCCATGACCCTAACCGTAGTATGCTGGGGACTTGCCCCTCGCTCTAAACCACTTGCATTCACCTCCCACATCACCATGGTAATATCACACATCCTTGACAAAGGCCCAACTTTCAAAGAACCACTCGCCCTTCTTGCTTCATAGTCGGACAAATGCCTTACTGTCAAAGTAAAAACTCCTCACTGCATTTAATAACTTCCTATTTACATAATATATTCTTACAACTTCCACATGGTGTCTCTGTCAACCCTATCACATTCTTTCTCTGGATTCATAATTTCCACACACAATTCACTCCCTTTCTCTAAATATTTCTAACACCTATTCTTTGGAGCAAAATCCCTGGGGACAGAGAAGAAAGATGACTGCCAACATATATTCTACTTAGAAAATGACTAGAGGGGAGGGAGAGGGTGCTGCAAATCCTCCCCATCTGTTCAGCATTCTCGATTTAAAGGAGGAAGAAAAGAGGAAAGAGCCAAGAAAAGATTTTTCCTCTTAACTCTCAATCATCTGTTCCTGACACTACCTTACTGCCATGAAAAAGTGAACAGGTATGAGTGAACAAAAAATCAAACCATAATAATAAAAAATTTTAAGTAACACTTAATATACTTACAGAGTTTGGATGAGTGGGTCCTAACAGCACATTAACAGGATGTTGTCTTCTCATTTTCTGCTGTGACTCTGTTCGCACTGCAGGACTGTTCTCATTCTTTTCCATGCTGTCTAGTTGGTCTACAATAGAGCTCATCATATGAGCCAGTGTTCTCCTCCTCATTTCTTGAGGCTCTTTACTAGGATCCTTGTATATAGCAACTGGCTGTAAGAAAAAACAGGAAGCTAGAACCACCCAGAAACAGGACGCATAAATAAAAACAAAGCTATGACCAAGATCCAGATATAACAGTGCAAGATTTAATCTTAAACTATTTACGACACAAGAAAATATGGAATGTTAAGTCAGGCTTAAGAGATACACAACACATGTATATAATTAGCAATTCTTATTCAAATTTAAAAATGTTCTAAAGTTTAAAATGATCTTAAAAACTTATCAGGTTGTTACTCATGCTACATGATTTTCAATTAACCAGACAATTTATCTTACCTCAGCCAATAATTCTATTATTTCATTTTGCACTTTCTGTGCTTCCTTTAAGACTTCTTCTGAAAATGGGCACACAACCTTATCAGTTGGATCTAAGAATATTGCAATGTCACTGGGACCCTGTAATAAAAAAGATATTTAATTGGATTGAGCATGAGAAACCATAATATATATCAAAAACACAAAAGTATATGCATCTTGAGACATGAAGATCTCTTCACTCTAAACACAGTCTCTTCTAAAACTATCATCTAAGTACAGTTCACTGAAATAAAACCCTATGTTTCATTAAAATCTACTTAGAGAATGAAAGCATTTTCTCCTGTATATACAAATTACATCCTAAATCTCAAAGTGATAGCCAGCAATAATTACTTTACAATGAATATGAAATAAGCTACTATTAACTCACCTTTAACACTCTATGTTGGCCAATAATTGAATCAACTCTTTTTGTCCATGGATTGACAAAACATAACCATTCTGTCTGTAGAGTAACATAGCTGCCGTTGAAGGTACGAAATCTATATGGTTTACTCCTGTGAGGCTTTCCCTGTTCCCTCACCACTGAAACAGATAACAAAATTTCTGTCACAAATCAAAATCATGCAAAAACTGTGCTATAATATATATTCATAAATGAATCTTGCAACTTAACTGGTTATTGACTAAATATTCATCACCAAATGAAAAATTATTCTAGTTAATGGTATAAAATCTACATATACAGGACTGTTATAGAAATGCTGCAGCCTACTTAAAAGGGGCTAGGATGGATCCCTTTATGTTGAAATTCCGATCCTTTCATACTGCAATTGTTTTGTGAAAACAAGTTTTGTAACACTCGGATCATGAAAAGAATCAGTACTATATAAAATGAAAGTCACCTGTATTCTTAGTTAGAGTATGTTCTAGCCAATATATTATGACATTAGCAAACCTGTCATTATTCTTACATGAACGGCCATTAAGTAAAATCTAAACAAAAGAGATCATCCTTCCCTAAATCAACGGTTACTAGGACTTCTCAATTCAGGTGCAGAACATTCAAAAATAACTAATCAGATTTCCAGATGCCATGTAAAATTATTGATATTTACTCTAACCCTCCACAAGGAGGCATTTCAAGCCCACATAGTCCCACTCACTGCTCTCGGATTTGATGCGTCAACCAAAGTATTATATTGAAAAAATATTAAGTTCATTGGCAACTTTACCTCTACACATTACTTAAGTCATTTGAATACAAAAAAAGACTCCCACACTACAAATTAATTTCTGTAACTGATTACACATTTGGAGATTAAACTGGTCAACAAATTGGTTATCTTTAGCTGAAATTTCTAAGAGGTAACCCAAACACTGTCTATGTGAGGAATCAAAAATGGCAATATCTTTCCCTTAAATTAAGGCAGATAACTCACTTTACAGCATATACGCATACCAACTGGTACGAAAACAAAATGGCAAATCATTACAAAGATTTTGGATCATAAGATTACGCATACTTCCCTTATTTTGGGAACGCTGTTTCTTCATAACCTACACACGTAAATGACCTGCCAAAAGGACTGGTCTCATAACTGAATCCGTTTGTGGATGATGTACATGTCATGAGAGAAGTAAAGGATGATCAGAATTGCATCAACTTAAATAAAAGCTTTGACAAGTTCCAAAATTGGTCTGATATATGGGAGACGAAACCCAACTCAAGTAAAGCCAAACTAATCAATACGGGACAATGAAAAAGAAATCTGAAAACGAATATAATCTGGCAGGAAACAAACTACAGGCATCTGAGCATGAGAGAGACTTAATGGTTGACAATGCTCCTAATCAATCTCCAGGAAAACTGGAAAGGAGACAAAATGTGCTGGCAACCACTTTTTTTTATGACACAGGCTTCAGTTAACTGAAATATGAAATGGAAACTTGATAGCTCTATTAATGCTCAACAATAGTAAACAGAGTCTTTCTCTCTAACACGAAGCTGCTAAGACATATGCTAATATTAAGAGGTAAAAGTATCCAATCACAGGAGGGTTGCCACTACCTTTACTCATGTTCTAATTACAAAAGTTCTCTTACGAAGTTTCAAAATGAGCATTAAATATTAACTGAAC
>JAUTYZ010071448.1:0-11983 GCA_032273725.1 Panulirus interruptus | reverse complement strand
CAGTGGAATAAACCTTCAAAAATTTCTTATGTTAGAGAATGAACAGATGCTTTAATAAAGACTAAAGTTAAAGTGCAAATGATTCTCAGTCTCAACGCAATTTCTTTCCATTCTATCCCTTCTTTATTTACTAACGAGCAAACCATATGTCCTGTGATTAAGGAACACATTATACCTCTCAGCATAGTGTATCTGCAGGAAGGCATATAAAACTTTTTTAACTAAATGTATCTAACAGAGAACTTAAACAATGTTAAAGTTTTAAAGTAACATGGGATGAATTGTTACAATCAGGCAAATCAAACGCTGAGATCACTCAGGAGGGGCTGATGAGGTACAACCTAGTATGTCAGCGTACTTGCTATATTGGAGTATAACCCTGACTCTTGAATGGCTAATTCTGTTTACTATAGCTTCTTGATGAACAAGTTTAGCTTACTTAGCTTTTTTCTGGCTGAATTTAGAAGCTAGTTACTATGGTAAGATCCAATCACTTTATTCCTGCAGTCTGGTTTCCACACAATACTGATCCATGTCTGGGCTGAGCAAATCATCCATTGCATGTGCTTCTGCAGCTTTATGCCAAGTACAGATATATAAAATACAACTATTAATGTAATCATTTTATAGAGCAGTAATGTGTAGGGTCATAATAATATAAGCATAAATGATGCAGCTGACAGTTTAACCTACACACAAGCTAAGTCTGAATTCCAAAAAGTTATCTTGCAATCAAACTGTTTCAATGTGGCCATTTAGCTGTGAACCATAGGATGCATATATGAATGCCCAAGAACTATGTTTCCTCCTTTTTTCTATTTGTGCTGAAGGGACTGTACCACACTAATAAGTGATGCATTAATATTCCCCTGCAGAAAAGGAGTCTGCTAGTCCAAGTTCTATCAGAATGGCTGAGTGCAATAATCTGTATACCATTATTCCTCTGCATTCTAGAACCTAGAACTAAAAATTTAAGGATCAGCTCCTGTTCTCCAGAGAAACGAAACTGTCATTTAAAATTGCATGACTGCATATGCTATCAGCGAAATATTAAACCCAGGACTGCATATACTATCATTGAAGTATTAACTCCAGGACTGCAGATACTATCTGTGAACTCTTAACTCCAGGACTACATATGCTATCAGTGAAGTATTAATTTATTAATAATAAGCAACAACAAAATTTTAACCACAAGTACCAATTGTTATTGCAATCAACCTCAGGTAAACTTTATTATAATAAGTATCATAACACTGGTTTCCACCCAACTGATACCCTAAGTAAAAACTCCAGTTCTACTTTGTCAGTGTTGCCATGGTTAAACACCTTATAAGAAAGGCAATAAAACTATCATTAGAAAAACTGACTAGAAAGGAAGGTTTCTCTAAACTTTGCCATCCAAAGATATCTTTTAGGAAAAAGAAGGGAATGTTAGAAGCATAATCCTAATCATGCTAACTATAAATAAAATTTCAAGCTACTTCCATGGGTCATTAATTATACTGTCCATCAAAAAGTGCTACTTGATCATATGATGGTACTCAAATATTTATGATATGATCCATGATCATACAATTGCTTAAATTATACACTGAACAACAGGAGATATGTAAAGTTTTTACAAGCAATGACAAACTACTATAAAAGCTTAAAAGTATGAAAAATGCATCTAGACTACATTATGATCTTCCCTTCTCCTTACTGTGACTTTACTATGCCAGCTCAACAGGCCAAAGGAACAATGGGGTTTATGATTGACTCTTAAGAGATAAAATGAATTACATTTTCCATAGTCAGATTCATTTATGCTCTCCATAACATTCATGTATTATTCAAAACTGCACTAAACCTTAAAATTTTCTAAGTCTCATAAATGCAAATTCAGAGATCAGTCAATAATAATCTGGGTCAATCACACCATGCTTGTCAAAAATGCTGGGAGGAGGTGCACTCTGTAACCATTTATTATCTTACCCCGCAGCGAGGGGTATGGATACCCCCCGTAACACGGAATTGGCATAGTGAGCCGCATGTATATTCCTGAAAGTACCAAAGCGAGGAAGCTTCTTCATTAAGCTGGTCACAACTCTCTATCTGGGCCTTAAGCTAAAGGGCTGGTCTTCTGTGGGATACTAGTATATTAGGCTGAAACTACATTTCATATTATTATAGCAGGTATCAATAAAAGAAAAACATACCTTTGGAGATGAAAGAAATCTTTTCTTTCAGTGGCACAGAATAACTTTTACTGCAGCCATGGTGTGTACTGCTTTTCTGACAAGGATTTACCCCAAAACTGCCAACCACACCAACATGTAACCCATATAGTATCAATAAAACAAAACTAAAAATTTTTCCTTTATGTGACTTCTAGAAACAGACTTGTGTTATCAAAATCTATTTCCCAGCTAGTTCATGTATATGCTTCTAAGCTTTACCTGTTCGTTTTTAACATCTCTCATACCAAGCGTACTCTCAGAACAGAGAAAAGAATACCAGTGAAGGACTGACTGCTCTAGTCTTACTATGAGTAGGCATTCGTCCTCTATATCATCAAGTACCTTGGGCTTGTGGTAGAAAGCAATAAGATGGTAATTGGTAAGAACTCCCTCCTGCAGCTTAAGATATGGCCATAAGATTATATCTTGTTATGAAAGCCAAAAAAATTCATTATGAAAGGAAACTGTTCTCAAGAAAAATTCTATAGAAATTATATACAATCTAAGTTTTAAGGAGAGAATTTTCTGTATCTTAATTATTGTGAGCTACAAAGACCTTAGCCTTGTGAAACTGTTTAGTGTGGCATCCAGACAACCATTAGAAATGGAAAAAGCACCTAAAAAGAGAATAGGAAAGTGCCTACCTATGAGTACCTATGATGAAATTTTGCCTGAGCCAAAGCGAGTGCATGGTGTTCATTCCCTGTCTTGCTTAACAAAGAGAGAAAATGAAGTACCACCTTAACTTAGTAACTGTTACTTAATCCAGGCTTGAACAAGTAGGAGGCCTACACACAAATCTTAGTTACAATTACCAATAGCAACCATCATCATCATCATCATCATCATCCCCCCCCATTAACTGCAACAGTTCATCGGCCTTTGGTTCATGATCAATCACGGAAACAGAAAAAAAGAGTGGGATGGAAATGTGATCTAAAGTTTATAATTATTAAGTCTCAGTGAAGTCGTTCTGGTCAAAACTTAATGCTCTTTTAACTTTAAATAAGTCTTCCACGCTCACCATACAGGCTCAAAGCTTTCCTATCAATTTTTCACATGATTTTTCTGAATCCATATGTGCTGCATACACTCTTGTTTTTCACAAAAATTTCTCAACAACGTATCAGAGTGCAAAAATCAGTTATGTACACCATCTTCCCTTCCTTAAACCACCTTTAAGGGGATGATCAATCCTTTCAACATGATCAATCACATTATTATCATAACATGTGCTAACAATGTTAAATTATCACATTTACTCCCTTTGCCTTGACATAATGGAACAATTGCTGTCTTTGTCCAATATCCAGGCACACAGTCAACCTGTTTGCTTCCATACAAACTCATAACCGCCCCATTTGCTTCTATGCACACTTTCCTGATCCATTCAAAAGCATTTTCACTCCATTCATCAACTAAAAGATTGGACTTGATTACTGGACTCCAACTGCTTGTGGTTGTGCTGAGTGAAAGGTCACCTTTGGTGGGGTTGTCTCATTAGAATACAATCTCACAGAGGAACCTCTCACTCTAAAGGAGTCTATCCTTTCCTTCCTACTGACTGTAACACAGCCTTGAAGATGCAGGAATCCCTGGAGAAGGGGTCCTGGGGTTATATTATTAAAATAATAATAATAATGCATACCTCCATGTTCACAACAGCCCACATCTGCCACCCTATCATCAAACACATTTAACAATCCTTCATTTTTTTTTTTTTATGTTGAAGGCTCCAGTTACCACTTCCCCATTTGCCCCTTCACCAAAGTTCCCATTTGTTCTTTTATTTTCTCACACTATTAATTTCCTTCCAAAACATTTTCTTGTTCTCCCTAAACTTTGCTTACCCTCACTCTCATGTGCCTTTTTTTCAGCCCCTGGACCTCCCCCTTGACCAGCTGCTGATTTCTCTTCTACATCTCCTAATTGCTTGCACTCATTCCCTGCAGATAAATACCCATACACCTCTTTTCTCTTTCACTAGCAACTTAACTTTCTTATCCTACTACTTATTACCCATTCTCAACTGTCCAACTCCCTTTTTCCGCATGCCATACGCTGCTCTCGCACATGTAAGCAATGTAATGCTCCCCGAAATACCTCCCATTCCTCACCCACTCCCCTTGCTTCATTTATTCTCACCTTTTACCACTCTACACCCAATGTCTCTTGGTATCTCTGCACAAAAGCCTCTTTAAAATAGTCACTCACTTTCACCACCCTTTTCCCACCCATATCATTTCACCTTCACCTAGTTTCCACCATGTAATGATCATATAGCCCACCAGCTGTCTCCTAACTGTTACTGCAATGTAAATATCATTAGAGGGCCCATATAAGAATTTATGATAATCATCCTCATATCTCTGTATATCACTACTTCCCATCATAATTTCATCTTATTTCTTCCCACGCCACTATGTGTTTGTTTATAGCTGCCAGATTGCATGGGTACCACTATCATGGCTGCCTGATGTACATTCTGATAAGCTTCCTTCCACCAAATGGTATCCGCTGGGTAATTGACTGCTGTGAAATTTCCAAGGGTGAATTATTACTGATGGTGACATATCATATCACTATATGGCTCAAAGCCACTCCAGGATATTTGAAATGTGGTGGGAAACATCATTATATATCTCTTATATGTGAAAGACTGAAAGCATTATATCAATTACGAAGGGACTACTGTAGATGTTGTTTGCTCTGATGATAAATTAATTCAGTCATCAGCAGCAAAATTATGAAACTGCTTATGATGTTGTTATGAGTACCCTGTTTCAGTATATGATGAGGGGGGTTGAACAAATGTAAATCCAAGTAACCATTATCATAAAAATCTAGATGAAGTTAATATAACTAGGATGAAGGGAAATGATACCATGCTGCATCATCAGTTCCTATGTTGTGTTTGCTTATAACTTTTGTTTTCTGTGATACAAAAGACAGTCAAAGTTGGAAAAAAGCCCTGTTTCTTGTAAACAAAATGGATATCTTTCAGCCACAATTCTTATAATTTTCTAAAAAGCACTTTCCCTGATGAACTGTGGCAACAGGTAAACACTTAAATGATTCAACTGTCAGCCATCTTGGCAAGTTTTGAACTGAAGGTTGATGAGTTGGCGAAGTGAAAGAGAATTAGAAACTTAGTAGGGGCAGAGTAACTGCACTTTAGTCCGCCTAACTGGTCACATCCAATGACAAGAGGCTTGATAAGTTAGATGATAATTTTGCTATGGCAGATCATTTCTAATAAGTGTCCAAATGGCAGTCTGAACGAGCATAAAAGACTAAGGTCTATGTAGCTTACTCGCATCTGCAGAAAATCTTAGACTTATTAATAATTTTGTATCATGAAACAACAGGTAAAGAACAAAATGAGGAGGAAAATATTTTCCCGTTTAGTTTTGCTTGGAACTAACTCTTTCTGTGCGTTTTTCTTTATTCAAGGATGCTTAAATAACTCACATAATGTAAAAAGTGGTTTTAATGGCTATAGATTTTCTTTTGACAGAATTTAAACATCAAAATTTAAACACCTTGCTTTAGTCAGCAGCACAAGCCTTGGTTACTGCAAAGGTCAATCAGTGGAACAAGCAGAGAGAAAAGGTATTTACTAGGTCTGTGCTTTCTACTACAGTATAAACTTACTTATTCTTTGTGCAAATGGTGCATAGTGCAAGAATAGCCCAAAAAGTGCAAGTGTGCAGCATAAGTGCAAAGTGACTATGTACACAATATTAACATTTTATCCAAAAGAAAAATTTTCAACATTCATGTAAATGCCTGCCTAAATGTTATGGCAACAAAATACCAAATACCACATCCCAAAGCTTACACATAAAAGGAAATAACTAATTAACCTGTATAAACTGCAAAAGAAATCCTCAAAACTTAATCATTGAATAAATGAGAAAATTTTACTCTTGCAGGTACTGTATATTCAGTAAACTAAATATATACCATGGTCTGAAATGCAGTAGCCAAACTATGTACTGTAAATACTGAAGTATGAACTGCATGATACATTACAAGAATAACATGTAAAAACCCTAAAACATGACTTCTTGTTGCTGCTTGAGGCCTACAACTGTACCTATTTCTAAAAAAAACAAAAAAGTTTACTGAAAAAAGACTAATAGCAGAGGCAACACTTTTTCACCCTCATTTTCCAAATGTAAACTTACGTGGTGAAGAAAACTTGTCAGGGTTTTCCTTGAGAAGTTTTTCTCGTGCTATATCAGCCAGAGGACCAAACAAGACAATAGGCCTCACAAAGCCTGGATGTCGAAGGGTAACTCTCTCATATGCTGGAAACTTGGATACAGAGTCTGCAAACACCACATCCTCCCAGTGATCCTGAGCAATGGAAAAAAAAAATCTACTGTAAGACAAAGTGCTACTCTACAAATGTAAACAAAAAATAAATAAAATTCCATTATTTTGAGTTTTATAGAGCTTCTGCAAATAATATCCAGTCTGGAACTATTATATTCCAATCAGCTGAATGTAACACCATTTAGTGCATTTCTAACTCTTCCTGGGATGGCAACCTTCCAGGCAAGTAAAGTTAGCCTGGCATGAGTTTCTGATATAACAAGTTTATAGAACACATAGTCAACTAGAAATGCCTCCTCCATAATTAAGTCTACAAGAATACCATGGAATATACCAAAGAGAAATTAAACAAAAATATATGAGTGCCATACAAGGAAGCCAGAAACACTATTCAATATACTAACATGAAAAATAAGAAACATGTACGGACCATTAGAGAAACATTTTAAAGAAAGCCTGATATATGGTTGGTCAGTCCTATATGACAGCAGGATAGAAAATCATTTGATGACAAGCAGCAGAGAAACTAATGTATTCAGTATTATTCAATAAGATGTGTGTTGAGTATTAGGTACCTGCTCTGCCTTTTGGCAAA
This sequence comes from Panulirus interruptus, assembly GCA_032273725.1. Taxonomy (NCBI): domain Eukaryota; kingdom Metazoa; phylum Arthropoda; class Malacostraca; order Decapoda; family Palinuridae; genus Panulirus; species Panulirus interruptus. Next base: position 4,825 of record JAUTYZ010071448.1, on the reverse strand, counting down.
TACTCATCATAATTAAATGTAGGTACGTACTAACCATTGTGTTTACTAATGGGTCAAGTCAAATGCCATCTTCACTACAATCTTAACGTCACAACACCATTAGGGCTTTGACTGAAGATCATCTTCATTACATCCTCATCATTACACCCTATCTTCACTACATCCTCTTCTCCACTACACCCTTATCTTCTCTACAATCTCATCTTCACCTTAAACACCACTGGCATCTTCCCTTCACCCTCACCTTCATCACACCCTCAATACCACTGGCCTTTGATCTTTGAAAGTTCAAAGGCCATCTTCAATATTCCATCTTGACTGCATCCTCATCTTCACTACACTTTCAACAGCACTAAACTTTGATCTGACCCACAAAGTTCAGGTGATAGGACATCACTAAACCCTTAACCTCACTATACCCTTGACATCACTGGTAAACGTCAGGTGAAAGACCATCTTCAATACTTCCTTATCCTTGACATCACAGATAAACATAAGGTCGGAGGCCATTTTCACGATACCCTCAAGTACACATCATCCATATTTCCTCTACACTCTCATTTTCACTACACAACATCCTTAGCTTCCTTATATCCTCAACACCAGTGACCGTTACATGAAGATGTGTTTGACCTGAACCTTATGAATCTGGTCAAACACATCTTTACTATATCACAGTAAGATATGATTGTTGAAAAGAAAATTAATAATATACCTAAGAACAATAATGACAATTAGTAATATACATAAGAATAATAATAAAAAGAAAAACTAAAAACAAAATGATTCTCTCCTATGGGAGATGTAATGACAGCTTATCCACTGTGACTAGATGTAACAACCAACCTAGAGGACACACAGCAAATAACACCTCACTAGCTCTGATTAGGAATGAGTCTGAGCTGTACCTCACTAACTGTGACAGTAAAGAGCAACTATCTTGCTATTATAACATTTAGATATGTTCTTTACTTTATAAATACTCCGTTAAAGTCAGAAACAGAAGTACTGCAATGACCTAAAAACATGAATGAAAAAATCATTAATTAAAAAGTACATCAACAAATCCTCTTTACCCTTAAAGGACTGAGCCTGGGAATTTAGGGGGATCGCCAAGACTGGGGTTTATCAAAAAAATCAAAAATGAATATTTTAGTCTTATCAGTTAACAGGATGTATCAAAGAAAGTTAAAGGGTAAAATCTGGTAAATTTTCTATATTTGTTGCTGTATAGACATTCAAATTTGGCACACTGTGCAAGCTCTGATTATCATGTGTTCATTGGCTTTTGCTAACCCATTCATTTTCTGTCGCTTCTCCACCATCACCAATATATGACTGATACACAGAGAACTTTTCCCATTGCTAACATATCAACATCCACTGAATCATTATCACCAGAATTAGTGCCCCAAAGACTATCACTAATTAGTCATTAACTGATGTGGAGCATACACCAGGGATATACCTACCCATAGGTAAGTGAGACACTTTTCCCAGTAATAATTCAAGTTGACTGTGACATAAGGCATCTCTAGATACTGATAAAGATTACATTTCAATTTAAATGGTAGCAGAAAAGGGCAAGTACAAATAAAGTCCCCACAAGGTAAAACACAGTGCTATATGCGTAGCTATAACTCCAGGATTTCTTTCCTGTCCTGATTACAGCTGCCGGTGACATAAGACACCTCTTCATACTGATAAAGCATATCTTTGAATTCAAATAAGGTTGAGAAAAGGCAATCCGCACAAGTATGGCAAAGGTCTCCATACCATAAAACATTCTAGCATGGCTAAAGTGCTTTAAGGGTTAAACCCATAACATTTCTAGACAAAGTTTTCCTGTGACTGCTTGTAGATGCACTTACCTTGCCTAAGGACTTTGATCTCCGTGAATTTCTCCGTCTCTTGAAGAAACCACTCCGTGACTCTGATTGTGTCTGCTCTTTTTTTGCAGCATTAAACTGTGCTGTGGCCAATTCCTCAGCTCGGGCTTTGTTGGGAATTATACCTTTTTGGGTCTCCTGGTTGTTACGGCCAATTCTATGAACCTGAAACCAGAATTTTAAGGTTAATTAGTAAGGCATAACCAGCTATGTTCCAGCTTCACTACACATTTCAAGGATAGAGGAAAATACTTTTCCGAAATTTAATCCTGCTGTCAATTTCGGAATACAAATCGAAGTCTTAGCTTTACAGTAAATTCAACTAATACTTCAACACATATCATAATTATTCTGTAAACATTATCATTCATCAAATAGGACTACTGTTTTTATTAAAGAAAAATACAAATTATTTCAAGCAAACAGTTTATCAAGCTTTAAATCTATATCTATTACCTTTTATTCAATTCCCATTTACAGGAAGTGGATCAAATGCATACAGCCTCTTAGTTCAATCACACATATTCTGAACTTGTGTCTGGATATACTTCACACAGCACTTCCTAATTATTTATTTGCCATATCTAGCTTATTCATCGACTGAAATTTGTCTCTGTTCACATTCCCACACTTATAAACAAAACACTTCCTATGCACATGATCATAAATCATTCCCCTGGCATCCTTAGTTGTAAAACCTTTAGCTCTATGACTGCAGACAACATACAGAAATCTGAAAAAGTTGTACAACAGATAGGGCCCTGTGAGTGTAAAACTTCCACCCTGCACTATACAATTGGGTAATTAACACACAAACACAAAGCTTTTAAGTCCACATTTGCCTATCTCAGATGCTCCCCTATTTCAGTAAACTTTTAATAGGTAATTAGCTCATACAGCTTGACAGTCAAAGACAATCATATTTAATATTGGCCACAAGACTACCTATGTAATACTGGCTAAGCAACTGATCACGTGAACATGGAGTGTGCGTCAGTGCATTCAGCACTGAAAATAACTCTTAAAGAAGTGTAATTCTAAGATGAACTTCACAAGTGTAGCAGAGGCACAACTGGCACTCAGGGAAAGCTGCAAATAAAAAAGGAAGTATCAAGATAACAGCCAATACAAGCAACACTAAACCTCAAGATATTACAGATAAATATCAAAGCGGAGGATGGACCGACAGACACACAGACACACACACACACACTGATGGAACAAATTCAGCATCTGCAGTTCACCTGACGGCATGTGTTTGAACTGTGGTAAGAAATGGGACAGTGCTATCCAGCACGATATTGTTCTTTTAATAAATACATAGGTAATTTTTAAGCACTACATTTAATTAATTCACTTCATATTACGACTGCGGGAGGGAGCGGTAGAAATGTGTATGTGGCGGGCGGGGGCGGGATTAAAACAAGCGATTTGGGGCGGGAGTGGGCGGTAACGGGACTAAAACAAGTGGGAGCGGGCAGGAGCGGGCTTAAAAAAGCAGTCCCGCGCAGACCTCTATTGTACTGCATCCTCGTGTCCGTGAATGATTACTAGAAGTAACCCACAGTATTAAAATTATATAGTGAGTCCGAAGACTACAACATTAAGAAGTTAATACATTCTACAAAAGAAACATGACTGACGCAGAGAAGAAGGTTCGGCTTAAATCCTCAAAAGTTCGCTTCACGCAACTAAGAAATGTGTAAAATTACTTTAAGTGTAATTAGCTTAAGCAGTGTTTATGTGCTTTATAAATAAATATAACTTGTACACAGTTGTGGTAATTAATGATTAAGCTTAAGTTTTAATTTTCTGACAAAGTATAAATGAAGACACTGCCCTGTATAGGCAGGATGAATTGTATTTAGACAGGGATTAAGGTAACATATTCGAGCTACTCTAATTTGTGTAATTAGGTATTTACACACTGTTACGTATTGTGCCAATGTGTACGTATCTCTTAGCTTTTGCACTTTTGTTATTTACTTGCTTTAACCTAATGCTGTAAATAAAACGTTTATTGACCTGTTTAAATTGATCTATCTATACTCATGCTATACTGTCTTTCTCATTCCAGAAAACAGCAGTTTTAAGTCTTATTTAATTTAATCTATTATTATTTAGTTATTGTAAGCACTTATTGTCTCTGTTATACAATGCTCTATTTCCGATTAAAGACATGGGAAATATTTTTTTAAATATCCGATTCATCGATTAATCGAAAAAATAATCGACCGATTCATCGATTATTAAAATAATCGTTAGTTGCAGCCCTAATATGAACGCTGATACTAAATATTTGGCTTTCATTTCATTCGTTAATTTACTACTGCAGAAAAACCCAGATTTAACAAGAGACGTAGGTTAAAATATACAATTTGGAGATGTGTATAATGGTCTCCACGCACAGGGAATGGCCTGTATTTCTCAGACGTTTGCTGACTTAATTATACAGCGTGGGAAGGCAAGCTATGCTAACAGTTTAGACGTCTTTTTAGGTCATTAGGTCACACTCCATGTAAAACTAATATAATTCGTATTCTATAAGCAATATGCCAACATGACCGCAGCGTACGTAACATTACCTTACAAAACAAATATTAAGACTCATTAAGAAAATCGCTGATAAAACTTTGATAAACGCACACATTTACCTTACGCAAACACATGTAAGAGCAGGATCTGGATGTATGAACTTTTCTTCCTTCTCCTGCTTGGATGTGGTGACTGATCTCATCATCAATATGTATTCATCCGCCCCATGATTTATTTCCTTTCGGATAGCTGTTTGTCTGCATATGCCCACTTGCTGTTTTACTTAATTTTCTGTATTTTAAAAGTTATACTACATGTGGAATATCTGTGAAATTATTACCAAAAATGTTAAATGTTAATTAAAATGTTAATTTAATTTCTCAAAACAAAGCTCTCATCTG
>JAUTYZ010071226.1:0-11983 GCA_032273725.1 Panulirus interruptus | reverse complement strand
CCTTGAGACATAAAATGATTACGCGAAAGATAAACGAGTTATCAGTTATGTCAACTTTAGTTATAGTAATCGATTTAAAAGATAGGCTGAAAATTGGCCCCCTTCACCGTGTGTCTAGATTAGGAACAAACTTGTATTTCAGATGTTTTTCAGCGTAGAGTTAAAAGGGGACATTTCGTGTCAGTATATCCAAAACTGAATGTAGACTTCAAGGGGTAGAAATGCCCTTCCTGCCATTTCTTTCATCATATGAAAACTGAGAAGTTAGGATTTTCACGTTTTTCACTCTGTAGATTCACAATTTCCGTTCAGATGTTGAGCTTAGTAAAGAATTCTTTCCTACTATTTTTTTCGGCATAAATAAGGCTATCTAGAGAAAAATGTACGATTATTTCATATGTAGAACTTTCGATTAACAACCAGTGCCTTTACAGACAATAACAGGAGTATGGATTTCATAAATACAATAATCTTTTTGTTAACAGAATTCATTGAAACTGAGTTCATTGTAAGTCCGGGTCTCTAAATCTCTTATGTTGAGTTTGCAAGGACCTCACATTTAGTCGTAGCAGTACTACTGAAATGTATTTCCAGCGCAAATATGGTGTGATTACATATTTCTTACCTAACCTACAGAAGTGTCGGGGGCTGTGAGCAAGATGGCGGACATGGTCTTCAGCAATTCGGAACTGGTGATGAAGTATGTCGAGTATCGTCCAGTTCCGCCGGATGAACTGATCACCACAGTTGTTAACTTTGTAAAAGAAAAGAGACTATATGGTAGAGGTATAGAGAGACTATATGTACATATGTAAGGATTAGAAAAATAGTTGGTTAAGGATGACCCAAAACAGTGCTATGTTTGTGATGTGGAAGAAAAACATTATTACGCAACGTATTCTCGATTAGGTTAGATTATTACCCTAATTTAACTTAACACCCTAGATTTTTATTTAACCTTCAGGTGCTCCTAGAATGTTATGTAACACTTGATATATCACAAAATTATTCTAATGAAGTCTTTATGATTAATGATGATTTTTTTAGAACAGGTTCTTTGAGAGTAATGATGTTGTATGTAACGGCACCACAGTGGGAATAAGTTATGCCTCTTTGTGTTAGTGGTGATGTTATATGTACTAGATATATCATATGAAACATTTGTTTTCAGTTTCTATATATCTATATATGACAGATTAATAGATAGGTAATATATCATATGAAAAGTTTGTTTTCAGTTTCATGTTTTTGTATGTAACATGCAATATGAACTCCCGGTAAAAATCAATAACTAATTTATCAATTATGTTGGTGTTTCAGTTTCTACTAATGTATGAAATTAGGATATTAAACATAGCTGCATTTTGACGCGTGCTCAATTTGGGAACAGAAATTGATATGAGTGGCTCTTGAAGCACTTCTTTTTTCCCTGTTGCTGAAGAAGGAGATACTGGGATGTGAGACATAAATCTTTGGGAAAGATATGTTTTAAGGATGTGTCTCTTTTTTTATTCATAGTGATGGAAAGCATTCAAAAAATTATGTTTCAGTAGGATAAACTTTGACATGTGCATCAAAATTTAGACTCCCTTATTTCACCAAGTTTATGCTAGTTTAAGTTTGTTAAGGTTTGATTTAGGGTAGGTTAGGCTTTATTTTCTTTTTGCTTTTACTCTGATTTAAGCTAACTTGGATAAAGAAAATGTTCTAGATTAAAATTTGCCCATTAGAATTTATTGTACTTCACAAAACAAATGATTTGATATGATTTTTGTTAACATAAGATAAACATTAGGGAACATCCTAAAGTACACTTTTACTTTATTTCTCATTGAGTCCAGAATTTATGATAAAGCTGGGTAAATTAATCATCTTGGTTTCAGTTTTCTTTCCATGCAGCTTTATTCCACAACCAGTTTTTTTTCCATTGTTACTAACCATTAATTGATTTATAACCTATCATAACACGGAAGGATGACATAACAATATTTATCATGTGGTTTGAGGATGTTTGGTAGAAAACTGTAATGGGTCAAAACTTGTATTATAAACTGTATGTTTCTCCACTTCAGCCACTGCCGCTACAGGTGTGTGTAGATGTTGGATGTGGCTCAGGCCAGAGCACTGGGCTTTACAGTAGCCATTTTCAGCAGGTTTTTGGTATAGATGTCAGTCTTGAACAGCTAGAAGCTGCCAAAAAGACCAGCTTACACAATGTTGTTTACAAGTTAGTAAATTTTGTGCATATGGAAATAACATTTCCCATTTCAGTACTACTGTTTTTGAAGAGAAGGGATGTAAAAATTGCTTTTCATAAAATTATTTCATGAAAATGGAGGAAGTTAGATTTATTTGTATCAAATATATAGAAGTTCTCCTTGTGTTCAGCCCTTTCACTTCTTGGCCCATGTGTTTATTGTCCAGTGTTCAAGAATACACATACATCAGTTTTGTCATTACAACCTTCCGGTGCTACAGTGCTGTGATATATACAGTAGTTAGCTGTAGCTTTCAGTGATGTGTGTGCTCTTCCCAACCCATTTATTTTATATTTGTTAATTCATCATTACAGATATCAAGGACTAATTGAGCAGCATCTTTTTAAAATTTGCTGTAATATGTTTTCAATTTTCCAACTTGAATTGTGCCTAGAATCTTGACTGAGTTTTGGACTTCCCATTTCAGTTGGTATACACAAGTTGAGTAGGAGAAAACAATCCTTATGTGGAGTCATTATTTATTGTCAACTATATCTTTCATTTGTAGAGAAGGATTAGCAGAGACTCTGCCTTTTGAAGACAAATCTGTTGATCTGGTCACAAGCTGTGCAGCTGCCCACTGGTATAACTTTGAAAAATTCTATGCAGAGGTAAAGAATATCAAAAATGTCTACACTTAGCCATTTGTGCATACAAGGAAGTAGTTTGTACGTGTGGGACCCCATATCTTAATCTCTTATTGCTATCATAAGAGTTTTTGATTTTTTTTAGTATTCACTGCATTTACCTCTTAATTAAGCTTTTTCCTTTTGTCCACTAATCTCGTGCTACAGAAGCCATTTCTTACCCATCTCCATATTCTTCTGTTACCTGCTTTCCTGTTGTTTTTCCCATCAACGAGTGTGCATAGCTCTTATGTATACTGACTCCATAACACCATTATACCATACAAGTGGCTTGAAAAGGCATTGTCATAAACATGAGCTTTTAAGCATGAGTTAACCATATATATAAAGGAGGGAAAAAGCATTAGAAAAACAGAGAAATCAAATACAGGACTACTTGAAAGGCTGTGTTGAGTTCGAACATATGACAGCCAATAAGTAGTGTTTTTGTAAATTTGGTCTAAAATTGAGCTAGTAGTAAGAGATGGATTTTATGATATCCTAACTTTTGTCTTTGGTGGAGGAGCTTCCACAAGAAACCAAAGCAGAAGTTAGTTTGCCTCATACTAATACTGTAGTGCAGCAGAGCTGTGCATTAGTGTGAGCTAGGGACCATTGACAGCTGCATTGGTATCAAACGTGCTTGCATGTTGATTGGGGGTTGGGGATCATAGAGTGCACACAAAAGTGTTCAGTAACTGCATGAAACTGCCAAAAAAATCTGAACAGTATTTTATAAGGAACACATATAAGGCTAATTAAGTAGATGTTTATGAAAAATAGTGAAAAAACTGTGTAAATCAACTTACGAATTAGTTACCCCTGCTTCCTCCTCCTCAGCCTACCTGTCTGTTTGGCTCCTGTTCCTCAGCTTACATGTTGGCTGGCTCGTTCACCTCAGCCTGTGTACCACATGGCTCCTTTGGCTCAGCCTGTGTTTTAGTTGGCTCCAGCACAGCCCACATGTAATGTGGCATCTCCATATCAGCCTATGGGTTGTCTGGCTCCTCCACCTCAACGTACGTGTTGCCTGGCTCCTCTGCCTTTGTTTATATGTGGGCTAGCTCTTCTGCCTCATTCTTTGGATTGGCCGGCTCATTTGCTTTATTCTTATGTGCCATTTTATTAATTTATAAACAAGACTTTTTAAAGATGTGTTTTATTAGAACTGTAACTTAATCAATAACATTTATACCCTACTTCTGAACCAAGACTTTCCAGTTAGGACCACATTAATGTGTTGCAGCCCGCATATAGTCAATTTTTGGGTGTAACAGCCCACATAAAGTCAATTTTTGGGTGTAATTCAGGGTATCACATTAAGAAGAAATTTTTTTCATGCACATCCCTTCTGTATAATTGTTTTTGATACCCACAAAATTAAGGCATAATTTAGTATACTTCATTCTAATACAAGGATTGTAATGTAATTAGTTTTTAATATCACAGCTTTTGTTTTGATTGCAGATGCCTCCATGGCATGATTTAGTATGCTTTTTGCTAATAGTATGTTTTCTTTTTGAAGTTTTTGACAGGGTAATGGAAACCTTTTTTTCTTCCTTTCTATCTAAATTATGAATGATGTAAATTATCTCTTTTCTAGGTAGACCGAGTGCTGCACCCAGGGGGAGTCCTAGCATGCTATAGTTATTTTGGTTGTACGCCTACTTTTGCTGGTAGAAACTTACGCCAGACTTTTAAAGAGGTAACAACTTTGATTTTTTGATTTCTAGGAATAGAGTCACCAAGTTAATTCTTGAATTATGTAAGGTTATTCAGTAGTGCTTTTCTTTGCAGAATTTGTAGATGTTTCCAACAGTTTTTCTGTATGTGTTATAAATCGCTTATGAAGCTAGTAGTTTTTAGAAAATAACGCAGTACATATATTTGAACATTCTTCATTTCTTTTTAAGTATAACAGATTTGTGAAAGTTTCCATTTTGGTAAAAAAGTGAAAAGTGTTTGTTGCTTACATAGTGTTGCATATACTTAGGGCTCACTTTTTCCATCTATCCAGTTCTGTGGTTTTACTTCCTTCAGTAAACTGCTTGAAAATATTGGTACATCGATTTACATCATTCCTTCAACATCATTACAGATTTTTTTTTCATTCCACTCTTTGAATGACTTTCTTAATTTCTCCATTAGTAATCTTCTTACACTTATTCACTTAGCAGACTTTTTCTCTTAGAGTGACAGGATATTTTTTCACTGCACCATATCCTTGGAGGCAGATCAAAGAATAACAGAATTCATTTCCTGGAGATAGGGGAAAAAGAATACTATCTTTGATAATTCCTAAGTGTCTTAGAAGGTGACTAAGATGGGTGGTAGTGAGGGCTGGAAATCCTCGCTTCATTTTTCACCTCTTTCTAAAAGTGAGAAGAGGAGAAAAGCAAGATCTTCCCTTGAAGACTAAGTTCCTGATGCTGCCTTGCTGAGGTGGGAAATGCAAACACCCTATCGAAAAAACTGAGAGAATTTTCAGAAATAGTGAAAAATTATTCTGTCCTTAGGTACTGTGTTCATCAGTTGCTTTGTTTTAGTGATTCATACTGCAGAGGTATTAGTTCATTTATAATCAGGGTAGTATACTTTAGATGTGATTGATAATTGGTTCTAACTTTTCTCATGCCAGATCTGGTACTCCATAGAGCGGTACCTTCCAGAGGGACACAAACATCTGCTGTCTGACTACACTTCTTTTCCAGACTTCTATCCTGAGGAAGTTGTTGTCAGGTAAGAAATCTTCCAAGACCAGAAATAGAAGTAGAGGACAGGAAGAACCTAACCTAACCTCCCTGCCCCCTGAAATCCCTTCTATAGCTCAGAAAGCTAGCCAAATCCATCCGGCAGGACCACAGGTCAAGAAGTGTAATGCTGATGTGTGTTTGTCTTTGAAGGACATGTGAGGAATAATGTTCATTGTTATCTTTGTGGAAGTTGCATCTTGGGCGTACAGAATCATTTGATATTTTGAATCAGTATTTGATGTAATGAAGAGATGGATGGTTTCCAGATTCTTTTCTGTTCGCTACCTCACTCATGTGGGAAATGGCAAGCATGTATAAAAAAATTATATGCACCAGAAACCACAGGAACAAAGAAAGAAAATTTGCAAGATCATTTGAATGGGTGTTACATCTTCAGAGCTAATGACAAGTAGTTACAGAGGAATTAGATAAATGTTTTTTCAAAGGAACCTGTGATTAAAGAGGTTTCCATATGTCTTTTCAGAACACAGTTTGAATTTATAATGGTGGAAGTGTTTTCCTAGTATGTATGGTAGTCAAATGAGGCTTTATGTTGGAATTAGGCATTGTTATGTTGGCTGCTCTTGACACAATATTTATATTGGCTAATACATGTCACCAACTTTTTACCTGTGTGGACAGCATAAAAGCTATCCCAACTTTCAAAAGCACCTTTATACACACTAACAGTCGCATTCTTAGGACTATGTTAGATAAGATTGTAGTATGTGAAAGTTACTTGGACATAAAGCTTTTTGAGACCTGAAATAATATAATTGAAATTTACTTGGTATGGTAGAACAAGAGTCTTGTGTCATGTTATTTTCTAAGTGCTGTGTATCATTATTTCGTTTTTTGGCTGTCTTAACATTAGTTCATAAATTTTGCTTGCTGCTAGAGTTTCTTGATTATCTCTGACATAATTTTTATTTCATCATCTTAGAATTCAGGGTTTATAATCTCATAAGTTCTAAGAAACATTAAAATTGATACAGATTTCTTAACATTAATATGATGATTATAATAAAACTGAACATGAGTTAGGATGTTAGATGGTTTTTAGTACACTACAAACTTTAGCAATTTGGCTTTGATTATCTCAACATCCCAGAAGGGTACTTCTTTGTTATTCTGTTCTTCAACCATGAACTTTATAGATTCAGACAAATTATTCTGTCATGTCAAGAAGAAATCAGTGTCTGCATGAATATCATTATCACAAACCTACTTTGCGTATTAGATTTACAGATCTCTTCGACAGGTCCAGCGAGAGGAAGTTTTCAGTGGAGTCAGATGCTACTTTGGATACCTTTTTGGGGTATATTTCTACTTTGTCTGCCTTCAATAAACTCAAACATTTTGAGGGTGAAGAGGCAGCAGCAAATTTCCTCTCCAATAGTAAACAAAAGTAAGGATCGAGGTAGAAGTTTATAATCACATCAAAAGGAAGACATTTACCTATTGATAGTTCACAGTCTTTGCTTGTATTTGCACAGAAGGGTCTACCACATCTTCATTTTGCGTATGGATGATGGTCATTCCCATCTATCTAATTTCATTTTCCTTATCCGTACTCTTCCTCCACATATGGACTTTTGAACCAGTGATGTGTATGGATGGCAATTTGGAAAATAAAAGGCATGGGATTTGGAAATTACAGGCTCTATCAATAATTTCTCAGTTTACCATACCAAACGTCATGCATTTTTTTTCCTTCATTTAGAGAAGGAAAATGAATGTATAATCACAAAGAGATATATCATCTATTAAAGTTATGTTAATGTAGATCTAGCGAGCAATTCATGTGCCACAAGTAGTTCAATGATATATTATATTTTAGCATAGATAAAGCTGTATTAGTGTAGAGATTATGAGTAATACATATTCAACAAATAGGAATGCACTTTTTTACATTATTTTTTCCCAATTTCTAAGCTAATTTTCTTTGAGAAGATAATGTGAATCATATCTCAGTGACATTTCTTGTAGTATTTGAGTGGTTAAAGCATATCACAGAAGTTGTTAAAGTCTTCAAAAATTATTTATATATCCCCGTATAATGTTAATGGTAATAGATTATACCATGAGAATGAATATGAGGTACAATACATATTTAGATCTGTGTATTCTCAGTTATATTCATATAAAGAACCGGAAATGACTAGTATGTGGTAACTGTAATTACATTTACATCAGAAATGATGTAGCAAACTAACCTCTTTATTGTTAGTGCTGCTCCGATCTCATCCAGGGTGACACTGTAAAGTGTTCATTGACTAATATTATAATGGCTTTATGAAAATGCTGTCAGTGTCGACAACCCAACAATTTAAATCTGTGTACTGTTTCCTCCTCAGACTGCTGGATGCAATGGGCACTAAGGAGGAAAATCTACCGATGAGGAGACGCTATGATTACTTCCTCAGGATGTGGCGTAAGCCCTCAGCGTAGACATGGTATTTATTATTGTTCCACAATGCAGTTCAGCAAGTGATCATTCTTATGTGTAAGCCTAGAATGTAAAGATGGTAAAACAATATAGCAGCAATAAGAGAGAACATGTAATTCATTGTTATATGCTTAGTGTCAACTATAGGTACTTTTCAGCATACTTCAAATGTGAGGCAGACAAGAATTTTAGTGTAAACATATTCTAAAACAAGACTTCTGTCAGTTGGTGTCATTGTTAACAGCAGGTCTGAGTTTGTATGCTGTGTATAAAGAGTGACTGCAATTCTTTAACCAACAAAATCACAAGTTTTAATAGCCTTCTAGACACATTATATATCTAAATACTATAGTGTATAGTACTTCATTTTTCGGTTAATTGGTTGTTTTTTTGGGCTTTAGGCCTATCACCTGCCAGGGTCATTAAGGCTATCAACGTCAAGCTTCATCCACCAACTAAAATATCTTGAACATCATCTTCAAGTATTAAAGATAATTCTAAGATCACGTACACTCTTATGTATATGTGGTTTTTGGATGTAAGCTGTACATAAAGATTGATGCAACCCTTTAGCTAAGAAAATCACAAATTTAAAAGACCATATAGACATACACTGTGGCATAATAGTGTATAATATTTTTCACCATGTAAAACCCAAATACTGTTTGAATGATATTTGTTTTTAATATGTAAACACAAGCTTTTATTTTAGGAAGTTAGCATCTCAAAGACTTTTTTGAAATGCATTAGGTGATTGAATAATATTTGTTTTTAGTCGTGCCTATTAGGGTAACACAAGCTTTTGTTTCAGGAAATTTTGAGCTCAAGGGCTTTTTTTAAAAGGCATTCATTGAATCTGTACAGTTGATACTATTCCAGTATATATATGTTAAGTAGGGCTAGCACTTATCTGTAAATATACATAATTGTGAAGATGTTACATTTGTTTTTACAGAGAGAAGATTTTTTTCCAGTCAGCCACCAGTATGCAATTCTCCTGTGAAAGTAGAGGAATAAAAGCTCAGAACAATTGTAAATGAGTTTTATATTGTATTTGAAATGGGAACGAATGATCATTGTGCACGTCAACCATCACAGCACTGCACTTCTGTAAAACTACTTAAAGTACCGTACATGATGTAGAACCAATACCTCACCAATAATTCACAATCAATAGAAATACAAACTAATGTTTCATAACAACCAGACAACCAAATTAGAGTTCCATGCCATTGCTTTTCTACATAAGAATGCTGTATCAATCCAAGCACAACGCTGTAAAAGTGCTCTTAAGATAATTGGAACACTACATCAATGATTTCCAAGCACTATATCATCTAATTGGTACGTTACAGTCATAGGAAAAAACCTTTAGTTAACCACAAATACTTAAGCGCTACTTTATTACTTTACTACTGCCAGAACCAGTGGTTTACTACTGCCAGAACACTATACCAGTGCTTTACTACCACCAGAACATTACACCATTGCTTTGCTACCACCATATAAGTGCTTTACTAGCACCAGAACACCATACCAGGCTTTACTACCAGAACATAATACAACTGCTTTTCTACCGCCAGAACATTACACCATTGCTTTATTACATCCAGAACACCAAACTATCGCTTTACTACCATCAGAACACCATACCAGGCTTTACTACCATCAGAACACCATACCAGGCTTTACTACCATCAGAACACCATACCAGTGCTTTACTACCATCAGAACACCATACCAGTGCTTTACTACCTGCAGACCACAATATCAGTGCTATACTAATAACAGAACTGTATACCAATGATACATAATCTCTTGTATTGTGCTTCAGTGCACCATAATCCCTATTTTACTGCTCATGTACAGTTAAACAAGGTCTAATTGTTGAGATAGCAATATGCATATATGTATATATATATATCATAAGGTGGAAGATACTAATTTAATGGATGTCAAAGTGGCTTTCAAACTAAAGGGGTTGTATAGTGAGGAAGAGGAGGGAGTGCCTTATTGTGGCACCCATGTTGGTAACAAGTGAATATTTCCCTTAATATTGTTATGTAATTGACACTAACATCACAAGAATAAAGTGATTAAGAATTATATTATTATTAATACTGTGGGCTT
Source organism: Panulirus interruptus (assembly GCA_032273725.1). Lineage (NCBI taxonomy): Eukaryota > Metazoa > Arthropoda > Malacostraca > Decapoda > Palinuridae > Panulirus > Panulirus interruptus. The sequence goes on along the minus strand of JAUTYZ010071226.1, from coordinate 1,767 downwards.
ATCTAGCACAGCACAGCCGAAGGATAGAATGTAAAGAAAGAAATATCGGAATTTGGTTTAAGAAACGAGTTTGTCAACTGCCTCATGTTAACTATTTTCAAACATTTCTGTCCCTCTTTTATTCCTTCCCTCTATCCTTGCTTCTTCACCCATTCCTCCATTTCATCCATCATTCTGGTCTTCCCTTTCCTTCTCAATTATAAATTTCTCCCGTCTCTATGGTCATGACATTCATGACGTCACAGCGGGGTTGGAGGTAGGTCATTTATTACTACTATTATAATTATAATAATAATAATAATAATAATAATTATTATTATTATTATTATTATTACTTGATTATAGGACAAATAAGGGGTTGAAGAGAAAGTTAAGTGGAAAAAAAAGAATAAAGTTGTAGAATGTGAAGATGTGTGTGTTTATTGACGTGTGTAAGTGCTGTGTTGAATTTATGCTTCCGGCATCTTATTTAGTGGCTTATCACGTAACCTGTGGCCTTTATCTACCGAGGAACTGCAACACACCACAACGACAACTACAGTTTCATATTATTGTATCACTAAAGAGAGGAAGAAACGGGCTTTAGACTAAATAGTAGAAATGGAGAGATGAGGTTGAAAATGTGACTTTGCCTACTCGGACGGTAATTCATCCTTAGTACTGTGCTTAGATAATTAGTGACTATAATGACCCCCTTTCTTTTTTGATGAATGAATTAATGAAAATGGAAAAAAAGTAATAGAAAAGAATGTAGCCATAATGTATGTTGATGTTGGGTCACCATTCCAAAACATTACGGATCCAAAGCATCAATTTCAGGGCAGAGTTACTGAAAAAGAGTCTTTAATATTGTAAAATTTATTAAGTGAACTTATCCACGTTAGATTAGTTACATTTATTGATATGGGGATGATTGATCCAGTCAATGAGGTTAATTCCTTCAATCTTATGTTACGTCTGATGATCAACCAAATTTTGTATTTAAATATTCAATATTAATTTTTTAATTACATAGATGGATACAAATGACAGGAACTTAATTTCAGCATTTGTTGAAACCGAAAAAAATTTGTAATGGGTTCTATTTCATTCTAAACGACGTTAGTTGATTATAGAGCCTATTTCTGTGATCTTAAAATAGGCTGGTGTTTAGAGAGCGAGGCAAACTTTATTTTGCCTTCAATTCTAAAATATATTCAGTGAGAGGTAGGCAGATAGATTATAGAAATGAGTTTTTTGCAGTTTATGTATTGTCAATATAAGCAATATGTGATACGGGATGGGTGACTACTCTGGGAAATACAGTCAATATGCGAGGAATATTACGTTAACAGTATGTGATGCCTTCAGTGTACAAGGTTACGATGCCAAACGGTCATAAAGTGAAACAATAATTCCGGAATAAATTTATTATATTTATTAAATCTGAACACCAGCAAATGCAATTTGTGTTGGTAGAGACTAGCATAACCGTTGTAAAATATAACGAATATGGAACATCAACTAATGAAGGGTAAGAAAAGTATAATCGCCATGCTGGAGATACGATACCTTGATGTCATAGCAACCGACCCATTGGTTACGGCTGCTGCCACAGATGGCGCCTGGGGGCCTCCACACTGCTCTGGTGGCCTCTGGAAATGTTCGTAGTGATGATAATGATTACAAAGAGATAAATATTGTGTGAAATAAGAGGTCAGTCACATACAGTTCGAAAGTGGAGAAATTAGTATTTGCAGTTAGGTGAAACGACAGTTTCCTGTATAT
>JAUTYZ010071117.1:0-11987 GCA_032273725.1 Panulirus interruptus | reverse complement strand
TTGAACACATTAAACATAGTGTCATAGAAAACCAAAATCGAGCTTGGCTAGTTCAAGTAAATCTTAGTAGAAGTGGAAGCAGACACTGAATGGGTTGAGGAAACCTGAGTCATTAGTTATGTAATCTGGAAACTGTATCATTATAGAATGGGAAGAAAGTGTGGTATAATATGGCTGTAGGTACAAGCACAAACTAGAAGTGATGGATCAGCAGATGAAAGAGAACAGCTAAAAAGTGTAATAAATATGATTTAGACATTCAAACTTGTTCATGTAAATTATTAACCAGCAAGACATAAAATTGGTGTGCTAGACCTCTGTATTATAGATGATATGGCACTCTTTTCAGATATTTGAATTGATAAAACGTGCATTTCAGGATATGAAATTACGGAAGTAAGTAAAGCCATTATGTGGAAATGGATGCACATTAATATGATGCAACAATAGTAGACAATGTTTAGGAGTCTAGTTTTGTGTTGTGTCACCCTAGCAATGGTGGTAGGGAACTTTTATATTCTTTCACAGACTGATGGGTACCCATTTAGGTTTTCTCTAAAGGTAAGGTTGCCTTTATCATAAACTCATCCTAGTATAAAAACTGTCTTGCTCTACATTTACACTGCAGCTTCTGTGATGTTTTGTGTTTTATTCTCCAACTGTACACTACCCTTTGAAAACTTATTTTCCCATTTATGATTTCCTCAGATTTTTACCTACCTCTCTTTTTGTCCTTCTGGTATCCCAGATGTATTCATGCCGAGGTAACTCCCATTCTCTTTCACACTGCGTTAACTTGATGCAAGCAGTTGTCATGTACTTGACTCATAAGATAGTTAAACCAGTAGTCTGTATTCTTCAGCAAATATTTTGACCTTTGTTGTTGGATCATTACCACTTGAAGGTATGGATATGGTCAGTGGCCAGAATGTTTAGAGAAAATTCTGAATGTGCTGCCAAGCTTTGACATTAAAAATATATACTGATATGAATGAACATGTAGGTATAACATATGTGGTGAATTTTAAGATGTAAATGTTACTGAGTAAAGGCATTTGTCACCAGATCTGTTGACTCCATGTTATGGTGATGGTCAAACAGCAGGCACTCCCAAATTCCCCTACCATGCTGCCTACGAGAACCTCGACCCCACAAACCCACAGGTAAGTCAGGTGCAGCACTGGTAAGTCCATGAGGATGATGAGCTATGAGGATAGATTAATGAATGATAGGGCACAACCTTTACAAGTAAGAGGCTCCCATGAAAAAACAATAGAAGAATTAATGGCTAGTTGGGTGAAGTGGACTGTTTTGGAAGAGATGTACATTATTTGACTGATGTTTTTGAAATAAACACCATTTTTAGAAAAAAGTAGTTGTGAAGATTAGATGGCTGAGACACCCACTTATATACTGAAGTACTCATTACTTATCTTTTTTCTCATGAAAAAAATAAGATTTATACTAGGAAAATTTAGGTACAATTGTCCACTGATTATAAGATACCTGTATGACTTCAAATAGAAGGTTGTTTATGCCTGTGACAGAGAACATAAGCAGTAAGGGGAAGTATTTAGATTTATTGGTACTAATCTACCAATTAGATTATCCATGTGCAACATTAATAGAAGTCAGTTGTATGAGCATAGTATGAACTTGTTGGTAGCTTTCCCTTCAGGACAACACACCAATGATAAATTCATTAGAGTGATAGTATGTCTCATGAAGGCTTAAACACAGAGTAGTTTAAAAACCTACTGTTGGAGGAAAGTATTTGTGGGAAAACAGCAAAAACTTAATGGTCAGGGACATTAATGTAGATTTTGTCATTTTGCCAGTCTTTGGTTTGTAGCTATGAACCTCATTTCCGTAAAATTAATTTTTACAAAAGCCACATGTATGCACTTGATCCATACCATGTATATGGGAATAGAAGTAATGATAATAGTTAGATAGGGTAATACATTTCGTCACTTTCATTTAAGTGTAGCAAAATATAGCAGTATGCAGAGGAATGATAATGCAGAATTGAACCAGTGTAAATACTCATAGATAAAGTTGTGAATAACTCAAGATATTTAGTTGATTATATCCCTGGGGCTAGGGGAGAAAGAATACTGCCCACATATTCCCTGCATGTCATAGAAGGCGACTAAAAGGGGTGGGAGCGGGAGGCTGGAAATCCTCCCCTCTAGTTTTACTTTTCCAAAAGAAGGAACAGAGAAGATGGCCAAGTGAGGATTTTCCCTCAAAGGTTCAGTCATCTGTTCCTTACGCTACCTCGCTATTGCGGGAAATGGCAAATATGTATGAAAAAAAATGAATTAGTTGATTATGTATTTAAGATGTGATCTGATCAGCAAGGTTACAGTATATGACTTTTAAAAAGCTGCTTTTATAAACTGCCAGTGAGATGAAATAGGAGAGAGGAGAAACTGTGTTACGTAAATGGAATGCCAGCTTTCTTCTTTCACATATTGAATTATGTAACTTGAATTAATTTGATGTATGAATGCTCATATGAAGCCACAGTAATGTGAGATTATGATATTAGAATTGTAAATTTTATTTTCACAAATGTATAGGAATTATGGGAATTGCTACAGATAAGATCCAGTTAGATTACTATAGAAAAAATAAGTTCTAAACCAGAATGATTAAGTTAATTCTCTACACAGTAGTACACAAATATTCTGGAACACTTGCTTTAAGAAATTATTACTGAGGTTTCTCATATGAGTGTTTACCATAATGTAGTACCATTATTTGTATTAGCCAAAGTTTTAGTGTGTGTATCCTTTAGAACCAGAATGAAGTTATTCATAAAATTTCATCATTATGTAGTTTCAGGTATAAGATCTTCTCGAAGTTTTGCAAAGTATCAGTCTTTCATTTGTTACATCTTCTAGCAGATATAGGTAATATATAGTTTAAAGGCTTACTATGTAAAGTTTCATTGCTGACTTCTCCAATAAGTTATAGAAGTCTGTCATAAAGATTCATTAGATACAGTTTCATGGGATGTATTTTGCTACAGGTGTATGACTTCCTGAAGGCCTTCCTAGTAGACCTGAAACACACCTTTGTCGATGGGTATATCCACTTGGGTCTGGATGAGGTGAGGCACTATTCCTGTTTATTGTTATCCCTGAGCAGAATTCTTTGTGTCTGTTAAGTTATATATGATAGACTTAAGGAGGATCTTCAGTATTTGACTTTATGTATATATTACTTTTAAGTTAGAGTAATTGCAGTAGAATTAGTAAGGTACTAACTTTAATTTGTTTATTTTAGTCAGTGGTTCACTTCAAGATCTGAGGGTATGTGTATGCGATTACTGTTAACACTCACGTTGCCTTTTCTTTTAAATTGTATATATGTACCATGTCTTTTACTCATGGTGGACACACACACCAGCCTTAGCAAGGTACCCATTTATTGACCAGCTCTGAGGTGAGGATGAACACTTCGGTAGGGTGTGGGCCAACTGCCATGCCCACACCCCAGGCAGGCCCATGTTGACTTTTGGTTAGTAATGCTATACCATGGAGGCCAATGTATGTATATGTTTGCTATTACTTTACTGATGCTAATAAAACTCTGTGAGATTATATTTGGTCTCTTAGAATAGGGTGTGGTTATACTTCAGGAATTCCTTTTCTGCAGGAGGATGCTTTTTAGCTGCTTTCTTATGCTGAAGTCATGAGATGTTATTCTATGAGTTTACCAACTGAAGGTTTTGTGAGAACCAAAATTATGATTCAGTTTTTTAAAATCCTTTTGCACCTGACGGAAGTCATATTTTGGTGTAAAACATTTCACAAATATAGTTCTTCTTATGAAGTATAAAGGTTATCTGTAGGGAGGATAGATTTTACCATTTCATTAACAGGGCATACAGTTGTGTTAACTAACAGAGCTAAACAATTTCTTTGAGGAATTCCAAAGCCAGAATGCAGAACATTATTACAGAAGGTTCTGTGAAATCTATAATGAGGGTATGAGGACATGAGTACCATTGGCAGAGAATAAAGCAAGTCAGAAATGAAAGAGCTATGGTTTAATAAAAGACAAGGAAAATCTGAAAAACACAGATATACTGTACTATGGGAAGGAAACAACTTCAATGACATCAGTGATTAATTCTTACAGTACTTTCCCAGAGTGAGTGTAATACCATCCCAATATTATGCTTTTGAAGACAAGTATGATGAAACATAAAAGTTGTTGCCTATATGAATATTACCAGTGGTTAGTATCTCTTACCACCATCCCTCCCTACAAATATTTATTCATGTACAAACTGCAGTTTTTATGATGCATCATTTGTAAAAAGGATATTGTATATAGTAATTCCTTATCTCCAGCAACAAATCAAGTCATATATCATCTAAAATACACTTGTGAAAATTTTTTGTTCAAATGTATACCCAGTTGAATGCACTGGGATGCTAAACATCAACTAGTTTCCTTATGTTTGGTTAGATTTGGTCATTATGTTATGTTAATTCTTCAGAAAATTACAGATAAGTGGATGTATAATTATTACCCACCATTCTGTAGAGCTTTACTCAACATAACCCGCAAAATCTTTGGTTCTACCAGATTACAGAACTTGATCACCCAGAGGTCTGTTAATCGTTTTACTATTGACGTTCCTTTATCACTGTGTTGTTTTTTCATGTGTCATGGTATACCTATGATTATAACACTTCACTGTGATGCTTCATAGGTGTCTCTGCCCTGCTGGTCAAGTTCCCCTGTGGTTCGAGCCTTCATGAACCGTCACAACTACACAGAAGTGCGCCAGGTAGAGCAGCACTATGTTGAAAAAGTCCTTGAGCTGGCTGACCTTACACCTATCAATTATATTACCTGGCAGGACCCAGCTGACCGTGGCACGAAGGTAGGTCATAAACTAATGACAAAACCCATTTTTACATGTCATGCAGATTGAACATCAGTAAGATTTGGGACTCGGTAGTTTGGTCATCCAGATGAATCATCAGATGACCACAGGGGTTAACTGTAAGCAGGATATAATTAGGTTATTTTCTGATAAGATCCTGCTGATTTCAAAATATGTATGGCTCAGAAGTTGTTTCATGTGGCATGATTATGGGTAATACCATTACATGTAACAGCTAAAGGATGGATGTGAATGAATGAGGACTTTTTGTCATAAACGTAGTAAATGGCAAACAAGTGTGAAGGAAAGAAAAGAGAGACCATTGAACAATGCAAATGTTGACAAAAGGTGGCAAACATGCATCAGGATTTGCTGTTACTGGTGGTGTATGTTTAGAAGAGAGAAAACTCCGGACATTATTGACTATCTGCAGTGATGTCTTTATGATGTAGCCCTTTGTTCGTATGGAAATATGGATAAGTCCATTAATGCAGTGGCTCCCAACCTGTTTAAAATGCATACCACTAACCTGTCTTCTTCAGTTTGTGTACTAAATTATAACTAAACTCTCAGTTTAACATCATAAATTACCTTGAACTTGAATAACCCTTGACATTTATGGCATTGCTTAACAAACCTAGCTTTACTGAACAGTGTTAGTTTTTCAGGAGACTTGGAGAAATTATTCTTTATTTTTTTAGAGCTCAGATGTGAAGATTGCTCTAGTTTACACATTTATACCATTGTTTGTATACATTTTCTGTACTTCTTTACTTTCTAATCATTGACCTTGCTAAGTCATGGAGGATTTTGACTTTTTTAATGAAATTTAATATATAATTGCCATTCACCTCGTCTTGAGGGAAGCAAATTATGCTTTTCTTTTTTGAGCCATCAAGGCATGGGAAAAAGTATGTCTCAGCCAAAGCCATGTCATTTAGAAGGGTAAAGCTTCAGTGAAAGCTGTATCAGTTCAAAAGGCAAACTGATAAAAGTTTGATAACCCTTTGAGGGCTGCATTAGTTTTTCTTGAACTTTTTCACGGGCTGCATATAAAAACATTTTTTTTAATGAAATGAAAGACTGTCATGGACTTCGAAACATGCCTCAATTTCAAGGGTTACATTAGTTTGCCTTAAACCCTCTCACAGGTTGAGTTTATGAACATTTTTTTTTATTTTCATGAAATGGAATGTTATAATGCAAAACAATAGATAAAATCTTGACATACGTGATTATTACTTCATAAGATATTGAGTGTGGAGGATCATAGGAATAAGCCTTAGAGGGGTAAGATTGGAGTTGGTTGTCAGATACCACTATACGGTTGTCAAGTTTTCATTTTTTTTAGCAATAGTTGGTGGTAAGTTTTTCCAGGGGACGTTTAAAGGCCCTTATTATGTATGGCAAACATGCATGATAGCTACAGCTGTTTTTAATGCAAACTAGAGATGGGTTAACATGAAACAAAAACTTTGACTTGTATCCTGTCTTAAATGAATTCACATATTTATATCAGTAACCTGTTAAGCATTAAAAGAAAAAGAAAAAATACTTAGGGATATGCCTCCATATATACATTCTATATTTCAAACTTAGTTATTGGTCAGTAGCCTTGCTAGGTTGTGCTGAACAGACATCACAGTTAATGTGAATACTTATTGCTCCTCAGGTTCAGAGATGGAGTTGAATCATGCATTCATGCATTTGTCCATACATAAATCTCAGACTGTTCTAATTTTTGACTACTTTGGTATATTATGGAAATTACTCATTTCGTCATCCTAAACTTGATCTAAAGATTGAGTGAATGAAACATTCATATGTATCTGGATGTGTTTTCCAAACTCTAGATTTTGGTTACAAGTTTTTCATCATGGTAAGATTATTGATATTGTAGGCCTTCGCTTCAGAGACAGATTTGCATCAAAGCTATCCATACAAATTCTAATATGACTGTCCATGTTTATGTACATTTCTAACTTTGCTTATCAGTCACCAGTTTCGTTAGCTGAAGCATGTTCAGTACTAGTCATGCTATGTAAGGTTACTCATTTTATCACTCCTTAGCCCAGGTTCTTAGATGTGACTAAATCATTCTGTACATATTTCCATTTTTAAGTTTGAGAATTTTGAGTCTAATAACAATCTTTTTTAAGATCTGGATATTTATCAAGGTCATTGAGATAACTCATGCACCAGTTCTCATTTTAAGTTTAAAGATGGAAGTAAATAGTACATATGTACTTTTGTTATATTATTCAGCATCTGATTGTAAGTTTTCTTAAATTGTGTTGGATTGTTCTCAGACTTAAAGGAATTACTTTATTGATCTTCACTAAGGTTAGAGAATAGAGCCAAGTCGAGATTCCATAAATCTATCTGTATGTATTCTCTGAAATATTGTTGGTAATCATTATCTTGAGTAAGGTAAATGAGTTTCATACTTGTTATTTTAATCCAGCTCTTGGTAAGAAATTTGAAAATAAAATGAACTATGCCCACAGGGATCAGTATAATACATCTTTACATCTCAATACAGATCTGTTGACCCTTGGTTTAAGCTTGAAAATGAACTTGGATTGCACTTTCACTGAATTGCCCGACATTCATTGTAACATGGAATTCCATTAGTCTTGAGATATTTCACTCTTAATCCTCAGTCTGAGTTTGAAGATGGAGGCAAAGCACATATATTCTTATGTTTTTATGGTCCTCTCAAACAGTATTATCTGAATGTTTTAAGCATGTTGAACTTAACTAGACTATTTATCTACGTATATCTCTAACACCTGTCCCCTATGGGAACTCCCTCAAGATGCTGTTTATGGCAAAAGAGTCTCCATAACTGTTGAACTCAAGTGCTACTTCTTATCTTTTAATGCCTCACCCTTAATGGGCCACTAGCTGAGGGCAGCTCTAGCACAGTGTTTTCAGAGGCTCCTAGCTAACTTTCCTACCAACTACTTCTACCTAATGTGTCTACATAATGTTCCTGCCTAATGTTCCAGCTTGCTTCTTCTACCTAATGCCCCTACCTACTGTTTCTACCTGTGCTCCTGTTTAATGTTCCTGCCTACTACTTCTGTCCATTGATCCTACCCATTTTGCCAAAAGGCAGGGCCAGCACACAGCGCTCACTGAAGGAAAATCTAGAGTTACGAAGAATGAGTTGTGTGAGTTAAGTATTGTCAGGTGTTATGTGTGGCAGGGAGAGCTTGTATGTTTGTAGACAAAATGCCAGCAGTCCATGTGTGGGTAAGGCAGAAAGAAAAGACAGCTACCTGGGTCAAAAGAGTGCAACTTGATAACTAATGAAGTGATGGTTCACTGTGCAGCCATGACTAAGCCTCCCAATACCCAGGTGGAGAGTACCGGTAATATACCTCCCTGGTTGGTGGCTGCCTTCCAACTACCACCTAACCAGACTTGCTGAGTTTACACCTTTGGCAGTAACAAAAGCATATTGATAACAGTAATGAAGGTGAAGATGGGGATGTTATTCTTCTTTGGCTCTTACTTTAATAATGCTGGTGGTGACCATAGTATTTTCACTCAGATCAGATACCTTAACAGTAAGTATTGCTAGATAATGATATGAATATATCTAAAGAGGTTCTCTAATTGTCCTTTTTCTGCATGTCAAATGAGGCCATATGTGAAACTGTTTCAAAGTCTGTAGTCCCTCCTATTCAATTTTTCTTGCTATTCTTAAAGAATATTTTCTGTTACATTGTTTTTTAGTCTTAAGAAATTATGAAAGATTTATGCTTTTCCTAAAAAAGGACAATTAGTTTTATATATGAATTAATAGGACTATCATTCACCTCCCTTTGAAGATTTTTAAGATGAAACTATAACTTCACAGTCTGTCCTTCTTAAAGTATGCCACTGCTATGGAAGACATTCAATGAATCAGTTTTAAAATATTATTGACAATTTGCCCACTAGGACACCCAGCACTCAGATTACCCCTCCTTTGTATGGACTAGCAAATCAGGCTGCTTTATGATCACTGCATTGAAAGAAATCATGGCAAGGACATTATTTGATATTTGTATTTTTTGGCCAGTGGAAAAAACAGGTCATAGAATGCAGAAATTAGAATATGTCTTTGTGAATGATATTACTCAAGTATAGATTGTACTGTAGAGAGTTTGCCGTTTTCAGATAACTTGATCTTTGAACTTTGAAAATTTACTTCAAGAGGCTAATATCTCTTGTACATTATTTAGATAGGTAGCAAACTAGAGACTTGTCACAGACACTTCAGCTGCATATCTGTGTTTCCAGATGGCAAACACAAGTGTTGTTCAGGTGTGGAAGGATGTATCCCTCTCACCATCCAAGATAAAAGGTTGGCGAGAGTATTTGCACGACCTGACAGCAGCTGGCCACCAGGTCATCTTATCTTCTTGCTGGTACATTAACTTCATTACATATGGCCAGGACTGGAAGAACTTCTACAACTGTGATCCCACTGATTTCCAAGGTTTGATAGTGTGATGAAATGTTTTAACTCATAATGTCTGCTTGGTGTACAGACCTACAGGATTGGATAGTACACAGACTCATGAATGCATAGTGATTATTATAGTTATAATTTACAGAGTTCTGGGATTTGACTTCACTATCACACATAAGCATCCAAGATTTCTGGTATGAATTCAGTCTAATAAGAGATATGATCAGCTTACCATAAACTCTTGTAGGATATCAGTCAAATTTATCATCATGAATAAGGTGCATTTACTAATATCTTGAATTATATGAATACAGTATTTGATTTATCAGTACAACACTATATTTGACAAGCCTGAACAACTAAAGATACTTATATTTTTTAAAAGGGACTGAACTTTCGGTTGTTAATGCTTATACTTCCATTATTTGAATATCAGGTTGTGATGTTGTGGGTCTTTTTCTTATTGGTATCATGTCCTTTATGGTATTTTTCCTTTAAGGTTGAGGGCATGGCTACAGAATTGCTGTTTATGCTGATTTGTGAATGGCTGAAACTATAGATTTATTTACATTTAGTAATTATTGATAGGTTTTCATTTGCAAAACTCATATCATCTGCCATCAGTTCAGTACCTACAAATACTTACGACAAGATTTTACCTAAGGCATGGCCAGCATGTATTACTCATTACATATCTTGCTTTTTCAAGATCTTGTGGTCCCCAACCTCTACACAGCTATAATAATTATTGAATTTAGGGTGATCTATCATTTTCTTCAGCCAGCTGGTGGTCAGTGAAACAGAATTGTTTTTTATGTTTGTTGTAGTGGGTATGATCAAGGGAAATGTACAAAACTGAACATACCATCAGCAGCGGTAGAGATAATTCAACTAATACTGTACCTTATGTTCAAGCCGAGCTGGACATATGCTGTAGGCATGTAATGGATATAAACAAGATTTTTCATATATTCTATGCATTAAGAATTGTAGGCTATAGTTAGTGGGAAATACATGTATGGAAAGAAAGCAGTACTAAAAGGATAGGTGAGAATTAGGAAAAGTATGGGAGAAGGAAGTTCAAATGGAGAACCATACAACTATTGCGTAGATGTTAGTTAAAAGAAAATATCTTTAACATTTTGTCTTTCCCAAGGTACGGAGGAGCAGAAGGCACTAGTGTTGGGTGGAGAGGCAGCTATGTGGGGAGAGTATGTGGATGCCACCAACATCATGCCCCGCCTCTGGCCTCGTGCCTCAGCTGCAGCAGAACGCCTCTGGTCCCTACCACTCAGCGAGGCTCCTTCTGTTGACATTGCAGCATACAGGCTTGACCAGCATCGCTGTAGGATGCTCAGGTGAGGGTTTAAGTCCCAAGATTACAAGATGCTTATAGAGGGTAGAGATCTTCTGTGACTATCCACAATTATGGAGTGAAAAGTTTGATTCAAGGTTTATGACTACCATTCAATATATTTACTGTTTAATATTTATATGAGAACATAAGTATTTGAAAATTAGACTGTTAGGTTTTATATTACCTTTGATTTTTGACAGTTCAGGTAGTTCAGGTGATTATTTTGTAGGTTAAACCATAAATCTACCTATTATCTTGGACTGCCACTTGTCAGCATCATTATATTTAACTGTAGCTTTAGGTTTAAAAAATCAGCTCTGAATTATTTTGGTCCGTTTAATGAAAGATTGCAATGCTGCAGGAGTATGGCCAACACATACAAGCTATCAGTCTATCTGTATTTCTGACGCCTGTTCTCACCTGGAATTCCCTCAAGGGGATGGCTATGGCAATAGAGTCTCCATAACTATTGAACTCCAGTGCCACTTCTTAGCCTTTAATGCCTCACCCTTAACAGGCCACTTGCAGAAAGCAACTCTAGTGCAGTGTTTGCAGACGCTAAAATAGCCCATCATTTTTTTTTTACATTTCAGTTTCTAAGGCCTCACTGTTGACTGTCTCCGTTACCTTATTACCAAACCAGCATGGAAATTTTTTCAGTATATAAAGGTTGTATTTCAAGCTGAGAGAGCTCAAGAGGGTTTCAATATAAGAAGAGAATGAGTGAGGAGAGGTTGACTATCTATCTATATCCCTGATGCCTTTTCCCAACTGGAACTCCCTCACGGGGGTAGCCACAGCAATAGAGTCTCCATAACTAGTGAACTCCAGTGCTCTTTCTTAACCTTTAGTACCTCACACTTAACAGGCCACTGGAAGAGGGCAACTGTAGTGCAGTGTTTACAGAAGCTCCTACCTAATGTTCCTACTGACTACATCTACCTAATGCTCCTGCCTGATGTTCCTACCTACTATTTCTACCTAATGTTTCTACCTAATGCTCCTGCCTAAATGTTCCTACCAACTAATTCTATCTATCGCTCCTACCATTTTGCCAAAAGGCAAGGCTAGCCCATAGTGCTCACCGCAGGAAAATCTAGAGTTACAAAGAATGAGCTGTGTGAGTTAAGTGTATGACAAGGAGAGATTGTATGTTTGTGGAAAGAATGCCAGTTGTCCATGTGTGGGTGAGGCAGAAGGAAAAGACAGCTACCTGGGTCAGGGGAGTGCAACTTGACAACTACTGAACTGCGGGC